>CAAKHC010007379.1:35097-73953 GCA_901007825.1 Macroramphosus scolopax
GAGACCCCCCCAGACCCCCCCGCACCCTAACACCCCTCATTTGCATAATCACTTTGTTACTCTCAAGTGCAATATCATGACATGTTCACCTTCAGGAGATTTTTCTGTACAATTCACTGTCTGTTCAATTACATCTCGTAAACAAACTAATTAAATACTGTCCAAAGAAAAGCATCCATCTTCAGTCACAGTCCACTGACAGAAGGACGGACTCGAGGGTTGACTGAATTAAGGTAAAACAGGATAAAGAGCATTCGGGAAATTGTACTCTGCTGGGAAGGTGAGTATATAAACCGTCAATCAAACCAAAATAGTTTTTTTTCCTTAGGTTTATATGTGTAAGAGGCCCTGTAGGGTGTCAAGTCCCTTCCATCCGGCTTCCTGCAGTAGCCTGGACGTGACAGCAAGGTCACATCTCTCTGGTGCAAATTCATTTAGGGCAACGGTGAACTTGGATTCATCTTTCATCTTCATCTTTCACCAGTATTTCTGCAGGAGAAACATGACGTATGCTGTATGTTTGCAGTGGAAACATCATGACATTGATAATTACACGGGGCACTTTTCATTTAATAGCATGATTCTTCAGGACGTACAGTTTGCTTTCTTGCAAATGTAGTGAACACACAAGAAAATAATGTGCCTATTAGTCGGCTTTAGAGGTGTTTGTGGGCAGGTTTCGACACCTCCAGGCAGAGCGAGGGCAGCTCTTTCTGGCTTCTCACCTAACTCATAGCAAGAAAGACAGTAAATACGTTTCCCAAAGGTCAAACTATCCCCTTAATACTGCAACAATGCTACTAAATCGAGCACTCTCATAGTATTTTCTTCTGTTTGTCTTTTAGCTGATTTGTGTGGCTGCTCTGTTTATTCCAAGACGTCCCAGTTCTGATTCGCCTCGAAGGGATTTTACCAATTCATGTCCAGTCTCCTTGAAGGCAACTCCCTTTACTCTTCTTACCCTTTAAAACAAAGACGGCAACGATACAGTAATAAAGTCATATTCAGACAGATATTGTACACAATGCCTAGAACTCAAATATCAAATCAAAAAATATATACAAAAAAAAAGGAATGTAGACAAAACAAAAAACAACAAAAATGTAAAACATCCACGGAGACCTGAAATAGTTCCCAGGCACTTGTGACTTGAACAGACGTACATAATTACACGTTTAAGTGCTCCAATCTATAGGAAAGAGAAACTATTTACAAGTGTTATTCAGGAATTAAAACACTAATCAAATATTAAAACAACCCTTAGAGAGTACAAAAAAGACCTTCATTAAAAAACAGCATGACGATCCGCATGCTCTGGTTTAGTAACAATGTAAACTCGGTACTGAAGAGTGACAAATGAACTTAGAGGTGAGTTGAACGTGATGGAATATTTTGCTCCTTCAATTACTTCCCCCAAGCAAACAGTTAAAAAAAACAATGTGAAAATCAGGTGCTCCGATTCTTCTTTTGGCAGCATTCAAAATATCAACATAATTACAATGTCGAAGTTTGTTTGAACTAATTCTAATCAAAAGCATGCAACGCAACACGGTAAAAGAAGAAGAAGAAGAAGAAGAAGCTCACATTCAATAAGTTGAGGAATGCATACTTATATCTTAACAAGCTGATTAATGCAATTCCTGGGTTTCACCTTTACATTTAAGTAATACAAATCATTGTCTGTCAGATCCACTCGTTTCCGCTTCGTCTTGGTCTGAATTCACCCCGACATCCTTTGACTTATCTCTCCTTTATCCGCAGGTGATTGTTGCTAACAATGCAGAAACAAGACACCCTTTTTCCATTTCCTTTCTTCCCTCTCTTGCTCGTGTGTTTGACGGATTGTCAGTCGCAAGGATGATTCGTTTGGATAATACAGTGATTCCGAACAGCTATAAAGAGTTTGGTTGATTACTGGGTTTGATGTAGCGACACAATCATTCAACGTATCCTGAGAAAGGCTGCAAAGAAGATAATAGAAAACCCTAGGTTTGGTTTTACATCCTGATGGTGTTGAACCGTACGTGAACACTGACTGATGATGTGTTACTAGTCTCTGCATGCTGTTTCCTGCTACTCTAGTGTTTCACAACCTATTCTCCATTTGACTGTTTTTCCTTCTTACCAACTGCATGTCTGTTTACAACTCAACAGTAACGTTGTTGTTTTATTGTCCTTGTAGCATTTATTTTGATAATTTTGTAAATCACGTCAGCATCTTAGATAACTTTTAGTGACATCACTCAGCGATGATTTCACAGCTTTTACGTTGGTCTGAACGAAGCTCCGTACAGTCGACGGCCTTCATCATAAACACGACTGTGCTTCTCTTCATTTAAGTTGCCGGGTAGGCCGGCTGACTGGAAACGGTCACTAACGGTTATCAGAGGCACTGGATTATCAAAATGATCAAATATGCTTTAAAAAAAAAGGATAAATTGTACATGTACACATTTAAAATATTATATGCATGTGCAGATTTAACTGTGGAAGATGAACTATTAAGGTGGAGGCGAAGGTGACGTTACTGTGGCAAGTAAACACACGTGCAGCTCATAAAATGGCAATGTGTAACCTTACATTGTGCAGGTGGAGAATAGCTCACGTCGTATAGTTTGTAGAAATATTAAGACACAGAGCTACTTTATACTGGCTAATAATAATAATGAGATTAAACATGAGAGTGCTCGGTAAAATATATGGCAGGACGTTTTCTGTGTTTTCTACAATATACATGAATGTAAATGCACACAGGATCCGTGTGTTATATCGTACATACATGCATGGTTACATACTGTAGGTCTGTGTGTGTACGTATGGTTTGTGTGTATGTGCCTATGTACATAGAGTTTGCATGACAGTTTGAGTTGCCCGTCGTTTCCAGTTCTAGGCCAGCCTGTGTGGGAGCTCTGTGTTACGCAGATCGGCCTCAGCACATTGTCGGGAGTCATGTTGCTCCGGTCAATGACCTGGCCCACGGACCACCTAGCTTGCGAAGCAGTTCTTATAGCACTTGTCGGCAAAAACGTAGACTGTAGGAAACCACTCAGGACTCCGAGTGTGCTGCAGCTCAATGTCTTAATACACGTACGTAAAACAAAAGGCGAATATCACGATTTTTGTTTATGCTGAAGAAGTCCATTTGAAATACATCCAAGCATCCTTCCTGGGGTTGTCACACTTGCAGAGATCCAGATACTGTGTGGTATGTAGGCCTCGTCCGGTAGCGGTAACAGTCACAAGCCATTTGCCAAATTCTATTTAAAAGTCTGAAGTGGCATGTGAAAGTGTTGCTTGGCAGCTATTGGCTGGAGACTTTAACACCTCTTTGGTAGCTTAGCTTGGAGGAGTAGCAGTTACGGGTATAACACTGTCCTGTGAACGCTAGAAATGCCATGATGACTTAGTTTATAAGATTCGAGAGGATCAAGCTGTTGGAGTGAAAGAGCAAATTATCCACGATGACTTCGGTTCAAAGCCCACTGCTGCACCGTGTTTAGTAAAGTCAGAAGACGGGATGTCAAATAGTGCGTAAAGGCAGGCAGATAAGCAGGCTCACAGTGGAATGATTACAGACATCGGAAGTGGAGTTGGTAAAGATCATTTTTTGCCATGTGGGCTTTACGTTGTGACTTTTAAATTTCGAGAATGACTGAAGGGTTTCGGTGTTTTTGTGTCGTGTTGCTGTGACGTCTTTAGATAAACACAGGATTCATCACAGTGACTGCTGGCTTCAAGAGGGTATAGCTTAAAGCTGTTCTAGCATGAATTATCTGGATAGATGGAGGCCATGAAAGAATAATAAGGTTAAGGTTCAGGTGTTTTTTTTTCCCTTTTTAATTTTTAAATCACACCACAGAGGTGGCAGTGGGCTTTGTAGCGCTCGGGCTGAGCACCAGACTCTGGGCTATGTCGTTGCGGTTGATCTTGCGCAGTGCCGTGCACAGGTTGTCAATGCTGGCACAGTCCTTGCTCGCCCAGTCAGACAGGAGAGCGCGGACGGGATGCTCTTCCTGTCGGAAGGTCGCGATCCGCTCGTCCTCGTATCCCAGGAGGCCGGCCAGGTTGCTCCAGTCGCTGTCTTCCATGTGGTTGCAGTCGTCTCGTTCGCTGTCCCTGAACAGCAGCTTCTCCACTTTCTCTCTGGTGTGGAGAGGAAGGAGCAAACAAGGCTCCTCATCCATGCTGACAACTGCAGAGGGAAGTAATATTATTGTTTGGATTATTTCACATATTCACAGTTTATGTTTTTATTGGCATTTTTTTTATCTTATTTTGAAAATCCCAATAATATATATTTCATACTTTTTCAACCAGAAGAACCACAAAACCAATTTGTGTTAAGACTAAATATCACTTCAAGATGTGTGGACAGATAACCACCTTTGCATTCATTACTTTTCTTCTCTTTACCATTACGAGAGTAAACATGCTTTTTAAAAGTCCCTCAAACTGCCTGCCATGAACACGTGCTGCCAAACACACACACACACACACTGCAGCTCTTACAGTGTTGTAATCCTTGTTTGCTGATTTGCTACATTAAGTTTGAAAGATTCTTTTCTTTTTTACTGCAGGACCGTACAGGGTGCAACCACACAGTCACCCAACATTCAGGTCTGCAATCCATCATCGATTAGAAAAAAACTCATTACCAGAAGAATTCAGCGACAGATAAACATTGACCTCTGAGCTGCACTAAGCCTTATTTAGGTACACTAGTTTGATAAATGAGGGATGATTCATTGCTATTCAGAAGGAGCAGGTGTTACCTGTCTGAGCCTGAGTTTGAGCCTGCTGCTCCTGCAGACTTTGACTGCCCACAGAGATGCCGCTGTCGCTGTGCAGCTTCTCCCCCTCCGGTGATGGTGTCTGGTTCTGGTCGGCGGTGCAGTTGTTGGCTCCTTGCTTGTTCTGCTTACAGCTGTTCCACCTGAATGGAAAATAATTCAGAAAAAACTGAGCAACGGTGCAGTAAATCTGTCATGATAGTCTTTTATTTTTGTGAACATGTGATGATGAGCTCAGTGCAAACTTGGTTGTGCTGACCAGAGTAATCAATGATCAACTGATTACTGCTGATCTGACTAACATCGTCAAAGACAAAAGCATCAGATTCAGAGAGTTCACAGACCATATTGGAGCCCACGAGACAACAGATGATTTCATTAACTATGAACTGAAAATGTAAATATGATTGGATTTTGTCGGCCATGTGCATGTCTAATGAGTGCCAGATCCGCTGTCTCTTTCCTTCAGATGATAAATTACAAACATTCACTAATAATTGTTTATGACTTTCTTGTTTATGATTGTATTATGACACCACAACACCATGGCAGCAATTAATAACTTTCTATTATATAAATCCATATAATTAAACTATATGAGATGTAAATCCTGGTACCATGATGCATCTTTGCTGCGCACTTTAAATTCAGCTACGTCCTTCACCTCTATTCTGTCCTCACCTCTTGAAGATGATGAAAGCCACGAGGCCGACGACGACGGCTGCCAGGATGGAGCAGTAGATGGGGATGAGTCTGTCGTTCAGACCCTTGTAGATCCGCTCCAGGGAATCACCATCAGTGGTAGTGGTGGTGGTGGTAGTGGTGGTGGTGTCTGTGGGGCCGTCTGGTGGGGGTTCATCTATAATATCATCGTAGGTCGGCATCCAGGGACCCAACATGGGTGTGGGAGACACTGAGGGGTACTGCACTGTGATCAATAAAAATAAAGATGTGTTAGATGTGATTGGTTTAGTTACATCAAATGTTTTTTCCGGCCACTTGGAGGCAGTAGAAACAACACTACACAACAACACTGACACATTCTCACCATTGTTAGCACATAATTGCTATTTAAGTGTCTGGCAAAAAAAAAAAAAAAGATGGTTGTGAGGGCCAAAAGGAACGTCGGCCCACGAGGAAAATTTTCCAGATGGTCAGTTCAGCTCTGCATTACTCTTCACATCAGTCGTCATTTCTCCTCCTCCCTCGAGAGGCATTAACGAGCGTAAGAGCAATTTGTCCGTCCAGTCCGGCCCACTTTACCAACCATTAAAGCTAAACAGAGATGTTTGTGGAAACCTCGCCTGTCACCTACTTATTGTTACTCACATCACAAACAGGAAGTCGTCCAGTTGGCCTCAAATTGCTCTAAATACCTCAAGAGAGCGCCTGAGTGCAAGGCAGCCACTTCTCGCCGGTGATGAGGCGAAAACATTTAAAATGAAAGCTTATTTAGATGGATGCATTCTGAGGATGGTAAGTACTTAATGGCAACACTAATATACCGGGGATCCATCTGACTTGTGCTGGATGTCTCATCATTTCCCCCCTTGACCTGTAAACTCATTTATTTTCCCGATATCGCTAAAAATACTTTGTCGATAAGAAGTTGGTCACCGATTACTGCGCAGCCTAACAGGAAAACTGTCGCCCTGTGAGGTCATCGTCTTCTTCTACCCTGCTGGTATTATTCCAAAGTTAAGATGTAATGTGTTGTCTGTGATTAAATAGGGACATTGCAAAACAAAAAGACTTCTGGAGATGCATTGCAGCATATCAAGTTACTGCCCATGTCTTCAAAATGCCATACACACCCCCCCTGGTGATGGTCATCTCCATGGTTTTTCTGTCTCACTTCTTGCCCCCCCACAATACTCGAAACCAGACACCGTTCATTGACAGAGATCTTCTTTGTCCTGCGCACATGTCCCCTCCCCATCTTGTTATCCTTCAATCCTCTCTCTCCTTATATTCCTTTTATCTGGTTCTTCCTCTTCTGTCAGTCATTCTGTTTCACCATTTCTTCCACCTGGGCCTCATTGATGGTAACACTCTAACATCTGTGTCTGACCCTCCTGGTTATGTCTTTTATTCCTAAGTCCACTTATCACGTCCACCCCTTGGCCCTATGTCTCTGCTTCATTACTGCACTCTCACTCGCTCCCACTATGTTTAACAATAATAAAAGGGTCCTAAGTGCCTTTATTGAAGCACTTGTTCAACCTCTAACATCAGATGGTCCGGCCTCGGCAGGGAAGGCCGTCCTCTGCTGAGATCAGCTTGTTTTGTACTGTTCAGATATAAATGCTGCATTGAAATATTATTTCCGTCTATTATCCCCTGAACAGTGCAAAACATTTGCACACAAAAATATGAGAATTTAAATTGTAGGACTGCTGATCCTGGAGGGCCGCTGGGGTTTTCCTGCTCAGAATGTAGACGCACTGTGACTTGTCACTATGATCACAAAGCTGCAGAAATAACAGCTGACTCATGTAAAAAAAAACACTTGTTTTTATTGCTAAGTAGTATAAGCGAAATCACTGTTTCCTCCTGTCTTTGTGTGTATAGTGTTTAACTTGCTTGGCGTCGTCATGATTTGCGTGTGGTATGAGTGTATAAGTATACAGAGGGAGTGTGTGTAGTCTGTGTTCAAGGTGTTTGCGTGTGGCATTCTGCAGCAGCCACGCCTGAGTTCCACCCGTCATTCCAACCTCCTGCAGACATGCAAACAGGTGTTGCTGCTGTTTCAACACTTTAAAAAAAAAAAGCGAAGGAGGGGCTTCCGACGCACCAGAGTTGTTTTTGTGAATATGTGCCACTACACCTGAGCACCGCCACATCTGCTGCCAAAACAACCTGAAACGCCTCCTCGAATTAAAGAAATATTTTGTTGCAACAAGCACAAGGGAAAAGATAAATGAAGATTATTGAAGAATCCTGCCGACCCGGTTTTGTTGATCCGTCAATTTGTTCCACATTGGTAATTTCCTTCAGTTCAGTTTTCCTTCACACACACTGAATTATCTCCTTGTGGCGCCTTTACATGACCCGTCTCATTTTCTGTCCATGTGCACCAGATTGGACACGCCCCTGTTCGTCTATACGTGTCTGCACACATGTGTATGCACCCCTTCCCGTGTTTGTGAGCTTCTATGTGTGTGTCTTTTTTTTAGTGGCTGCTCTGCGACAGAATATGATCAGCACTCGTAGAGGTCAACCACAGACATCCGAGAGTGCAGAGGAGTAACTCCATCGTTTTTATCGACCAGGCCACAGTTTTCAGCATCTGTTCCCCTCGCTCTGCTCTTTCCAGCTTTCTCCATCTTTCTTCAGATCTTGTGATTCTTAGATAATTTATAGTTGTGCGCAGTGTAGTAGCTCCTCTCCGAATGTGCTCTTTTGTTTCTCCCTTAATTTATTGAACTCTCTAAAGGCCTACATAGAAAACGATAGCCTTGATAAAGTCTTATATTTGATCCAATTCTGAGCTCAGTCAGTATTAAGTGATTATATTACTGCATTCAGGGGACCTCCTCTTTGTTTCTGATGCAAAGCAAAGTCAATATCATTCCTTGCCTTTGTGTAAACATGCTATAATTGACTCAAATCATACAATTAATTGGGGAAAATATAAGTTGCAATACCTCTTTAAAATTGTACTTCTCTGTGTCCAATCATTGTCCCGTTTTTGTTCGTCCAGCTTGCATGTGTGCACAGTCACAGTCACAGTCTGCAGCCTCTGTTCTTGTGTACATGTAACTGTTTCTAGTATTTGGTCAGATCTAGCAGGAAGTAGATCAGAGTATACAAGGGCTTGTATTCATTCAATGTGGGAAGAGGCAGAAAGGCCTGACCAGATGCTCTATATCATATAGACAGTATATATTATATTAGATCTTGGAAGGCATATTTCCTGTCAACTCTACATTCACCCTGGCTGGCCTGACAGCAGTATTCAAATAGCCTCATAAAGCGAAGAATCTCGGGTTCAGACACAATGAACTGCAACTTAATTCATTCTAGGTATAGTTAATGTTATTAGTATTATAGCGAATAAGCACCAAGCACAGACATGCAGCTTATTTCAACATAACAGTCTTCTACTAAAAATGTTATCTACACAATTATAATGCCTGAAATGTTATTATCTGTAAATAAAGAGAATCCCTTCAACAACATATTCGACCGGGACATAAATAACAAATGAGCAAATTACATACAATTCCATGAAATCTCTCTTTTTATGCTACAGTGCCGTCATTCAGCTTCAAGCAGCTGTGACTAATAGAAAGATAAATATCACGTAGAAAGAACATTAACCCTCACAAGGACAGAACCTTGACTCCCCACGCACTTTAGGCGATGAATGAATGGCAGTGAATGAATGGCACGAGCGAAAGCGGAAAAGTTGTGGTCACCCTTGAACCGGAAAAGTTCACTCATTGCAAATCACCTCCGAAAAATTCCCCCTGGAATGCGGCGGGCCAAATTTCAGAAGGATGACGGGCGACTTCAGGAGACTTTCGCCACAAGGGGACGATTCTTGTGTGACGGCAGACAAAGACATACAACTTGAAGCTCCTACGTTGTCACAATACTGATACTGTGTGGAGCCGGGAGCTGAAGGGTGGAAGAGAGAAGGTCACTTCTGGCCATAGAGCTCAGAGTCAGAGGAGATATAAGTCAGGAGATGTGCAGAGAGCAAACTAAGGCCACACAATGAGTGACTGTGTCATACAGAGATCGCCAATTGTTGAGTCGGGCTGTGGTTGAAGATTCTTCACGGGTATTGATGTGGTAATGCTTTGGATCCAGGGAATCAGGAATGCTGATGGCATTTCACTCATTCTCTTGTCTGTATCTGTCTGTCAAATGCTTCCGGCAGTGCTCGAGCTGCAGCGTATAGACACACGAGCAAAAGACAAGCAGCCCCCACACACACATTAATTCTCATCTCTTGATCTGCATCCACACTGAGTTCAATTGTAAAAACAGATCAAAGATATTCTTAAAATGAATATAAAATGTATTAAAATGGTAAATAAAATGATTTTATTTTTGTTGTTTATGTACTTTTGGCTATTATCTGTTTGCATATATTCCCTCCCTGATTATTTCTGTCTGTAATTGAACTCGTCAGGTCCTGCGTGCTCTGCATGGGTCTCGTTAGCAGATTGCACTCTATGGTTTTAACAGGGTCTGTCAATTGTTAAGGTCGGCCGAGCTCAGGAAGGAAACAGCTCCCTCCTCCTACTCGCACATCAATTCAATAACCAAATGGACTCGGCCGAATCACCCTCCTCCGCCTCCTCCGCCTCAACCGCCTCCTTCCCCTTTAACCCGACCTTCGTCTTCCCATATGCTGTCTCAGGTCTGCGATGTTCAATAAGTCATCTCATTGATTTCAGTTGATGTGCAGGAGGGGGGAGTCGTGCATGCGTTGCTTTGTGTTGCTTTTGTGAATCATATTCCAGCAACCATTTAAACCTTCTGTGTGCATTATGAATATAATTGCACGTGTGCCTCAAACTTCAACCTGTTGCCCCCTCATGCCAAACAATCGTACACCAAGGCCTTGAGTGACAGGTCAGTCCACATATGTGCGGTCAATCCTGGTTCTCACAAGCTCAAGCAGCGCTCATTCAACAAGAACCACAGTATGTAATGTCACTGTATCATCAACCCTTCGGTATCATTAGTTTTGATTATCTATGACAACAAAAGATACCAATTTGAAGGGCTGGTTTCTAATAGGATCACCAGCTTTAATGAACTTCACTTGCTCCTGTGTTGTCGTGACCCCTCAAGGTTTTGTGGGGATTGCTCCAGTGCACATCCCCAAGGGACACCGCCTGATCCTTAAACCCCTTCAACACACAAGCCTCCCATGACCTTCAACCTTTCACCCTGCTTGGCGGCCTGCAGTAGAGTGAAGTCATATCACACACGTCTTTAGATAAGCATCTGGCGCTCGGACCCTCGACCCCGTGGGTCCGATACGACAAACCTTCATGGGTATTAACATGTTTTACATTCGAGATATAGATGAATATTTTCCTTGCAAGACTGAAAACAAGCCGCTAATTCCTTTGGAGATGTGGGAGGAAATTGGATTTGCACCCAACATATCAGCTGAGCTTCTATATCTGTTTAAACGGGGCTTAAATCGTCGCAGGGGAAATTTCGAATAGTAGCAACAGTGAATCCTGCTTTCCTTCCGTAGAGAACCTACAGTTTAGTCACCTTGAATTAAGCTATGCCGGCGGTGTCTCAAGTTACGACTTGTCTTTTCATGGGCAGTAGCCTTCTGTGTGTTCCTCTCTCTCCCCACCATCCTGACTGCGTTTAGCCTTCAGGCCTGTGTGTCGCCGGACTCCACAACACTAATGCATGTGGACGTCTGGCAGCGCTACAGATGTGCAAGCGCTGATAACACTTGCGCTTCGGTAAAAAGATTACGTTAGAAATAAAAAGCATATTATTAGGTTAGAGTGAGGAATAACATGATGATGAAGACCATGCACCGTGGGCTTTGGGCCATCACGCCTGGAACCAAAGGAGATTCACATTCATCATGAGGAACACTGTGCTGGTTATCTTAAGGATGATTTAGAGCGGGAGTTCTGGCTTCTTATATCTTAATCTCGGATGAATCATCTTCCCATCCCTGAACCATTCTTCGTCAGGGCCACAAGTTCAGTCAAGTGTCATCCTGAATGGAAGATGGGTTTTTTTTGCAGCACTTGGGCACTTTGGATAACTATCACACATCAAATCACCTTCTTAGTGGCCGTTCTTTTCCCCTGCTTCTTATCAAGCATGACAAGTTCTAGGCTATGCAATCTGACGAAATACAATTATATCAATTGTATAAAACATGGAGAGGAAAAGTGAAACAATACATCAGAAACATGTCATTAATGAGTTTATCTCTCCATGGCTAGTTTCAGGTTTTCTTCAATAAAGCATGATGTTCATTTTATACGTATTGAACCCAATTAGACGCATATTAGATAGACAATAAAGCAGGTGGTGGAGATGGCAACCTTGTTGTTCACAAGTCACTATCACAGCAAACAGGTACGAACAGCGAGCTAACAATGCAGTAGCACTTAATTTGGCAACTCTTGTAGTCGAGGCTAATATCCTCTGCAGACCTCCAGCCCTGAGAACCAAGCGAACATATACTGCATGACCCTCGACACTGAATGCAAAGAGAGTAAAATAATATCAATTCTCCATCATTACTAACACTGAAAGCAACACTTCAATTCTACTTTGCATGGACGGCAATAATATATAACCTCGGGAAGATGCAGACTGTATGGTCGGCAGTCTGATTTGCAGCAAGGTTTGATTATATTTACACCTCAGTCACTTAAAGTACTAAATAAAAAAACTCCTGACTTGCCAGAGATCTGACTATGAATCCTTCAAGCCATAATAAAAGTGTCATGAATCAAGTGTCCAAGTTTACAATAAACAACAGCGGATCTGTCGGAAGTGCAACCTAGAATTTGATATATTCGTTTCACGATCTGATTCACCCTTTCCTCGCTCCTTCCTGTATCCCCGTGGGCTAAACTGAAAGCCCTCGCAGGCCAAACGGGATCATGGGAGAGGCACAAAAGACTCCCTTTAGCCTGAGAGTGCCTCTGACTTCACCACTGTGATAACAACGTCCTTCGAACCGCCGCGCCACAGACTGCACGGCTTGCATGGCTGATCAACAGACTCCTTTTATTGTCATCTCACAAAAGCGTTGATTTAATCTGCGAGGCATCAGGTCATCGGAATGAGCTGTGACTGCAGTCATAAGGAATTCTGTGATTTGAAGTGTGATACCCACAGGGTGCAATAACATAAAAGAAATTCAGACCCTCGTTCGGAGACATGACCTTCCTCTAATCCCTCAACATACAGTAGAAAGAGTGCGGTCTTTGTATCTGCGGATTTGGGGATGAGTCGCTCTGACAATGGGACAAGCTTCTGCTTGGCATTTAGGTCGATGGGCCGACAATGTCTATAGTGTCAAACTGAGATGATCCGATTGTGACCGTGGCTGAAACCAAGATGTCCAGTACTTTGTACTGTCCGTATAGTGGCCAACCGCAAATATGCAGTCACATTGTTTCTGCTCAGCCCGTTGTGACATTAGGCAATGCACCCCATCAGTCAACTTTACTGGCTCAGCAGAGGTTAATGATAAACGCTCCCAGTGTTTGGATAGGGTCATCCCACAGCCGATTGCTGAGGCTGTAAAACAAATCCCCTAAAGAGTGGATTGCTCGTCTCATTCAAAGAGTTGGTCCGTATTTGGAGGAATCCCCCTTCACTGCTTCACTCGACTCTTAACGGTCTCGTAAATGTCTTACTTATCTCTTTGTATGAAAGTTTAAGTGTGAACATTTGGAACTTTATACCCAATTGCTACAGGGCCATCTCACAAAAGAGGTTTAAAAGGCTGCCTTTCTTTAGGGCTTTTCTAGTTTACTGACGACTCAAAGCACTTAACAAGTGCCTTTACTGCCATGTAAACACTGATGGCAGAGGCTGCTATATGAGGCGCCAACCATCTCCTCATCAGGAGCTTCAGGGGTTCAGTGTCGTGCTCAAGGACAGTATGACGAAGCCTCTCCTGAATACAGGAACCAAATTCAGGAACCCTATTCAAGAGCCAAAGTCGTAAAACAACAATGGTTTTATGCGACTTCACAGTCTTGAATAGTTGCCTGGCAACCTCTTGCTGACATAAGGACTAAAGTTGAAATTCATACAATGTGATAATGGGCTTAAAAAATTAGATTATCTTACCTTGACACACGGTATCACTGACAGACGTGCACATCTGTAACACTTCCTCTTCGTCACAGGTGGTGCATGGGATGCAGGGCTCCCGCGAACTCTCCTGGTCTGAGTACGTGTCCCCGACGCAGGCCTCACAAACCGTGTCGTGGTCAGACTCGCAGCTGAGCAGCATGCCACTGCCCTCAGGACATTTGGTGCAGGGGGTGCACTTATCCAAACTTTCATTCAGATAGTAGCCGTAGTTGCACACGCAGGTCGCGTCGTTGGCGTCCGTGCAGGGCGTCTCCATGCGGTGTAGACCCGTGCATTGTGTGCAGGGCTGACATTTCTCTGTGAGACTGTAGTTTTCTGAGAAGGTCTCACCTGAAGATACAAGGAAGAAAACGGTTGTTGAGCTTTATATTTGTGTTGATTTTAGTTTTTACATGGGGGAATAGGGTACAGGTTGAAAAATACCGGAATTATCCTTTAATTTGTGAAGAGCTTGATTCTGTGAAGCCTGGATTCAGCTCTCCAACTGATCACACTAACAAAGTAATTCAGTTTTGGAGATTATTCCCCCGGCGGAGGTATAACAGCACGTCAGTCACTTTGGACTGGAGGAGATCGAAATCCATTAACCACAACAGCAATAGCGTCTTTTACGCCGGACATTTCGGTAGGTTTTCATGAAGCGTATGAGTACGTTTTTTTCAGGGTGAACTTAAAAGCATCACACACCTGAAAGATTTCTTAGAACAGATATATCTGTAGAGGACACAATCAATATTGCATGTTTTATGGAATTGTGTTTCAACTGGATAGAGAACTGGGAGACTAAATTATGCAACAGACCCATTTGTAAGAGCAGTGTGTGTGTATGTGTGCGTGTGTGTGTTTTGTAGAATATGCGTCACATTTCTCCAAAGTCATGTCTTCATGTCTTACACTATAAACCAAAATATTTCAAGCCAACAGGAGCAACATATCACCAAAACGTTTCAGTGTCCACTGATATAATAAGAGATGCTATTAGCCTGAGCAACACTCAGTGTGATGCATTGACTTCCTCTTAAGCTATGAAGTGATGTTAGGATACATGTCGTTGCTGGGCTGTTTTGGGACTAGCCTACTAGCAAAGAAGACAATAGAATCCAACAAATATCCACATTTGAGGAGCTGAAAGAATGTTTCAAATGTCCGTCTCTTTTCATAATTGTCGCAGGTTCCACTTATTTCTCAGCTCTAAACTCCACTCAACTGCGTGTGGTAGCATATCAAATGTTCATGCTCCGTCACTAGCTCACCCAGTGAGGCGAACGCTCTGATGACGCAGAGATTAAAAGAGAGATAAGAAGAGATGGACACCGAGACAGTGACAGATGGACTGTTATCTGAGATGAGTCTTAAATTGGTGGTGTTGAGTGATGGTGCCTCACATTTTTGTTAAATTATATCTTAGGAAGTGGGCAAACTTCTCTCCCTCCTTTGCATGGGGACCAGTCGTCCACTGTTACCCCCCCTTCACCCATTTATCTCCTGCAGCACCCCAACTCTCCCAACAGACTCTCCCCCGCCCACCTCCCACCGAGAGCTCTCACAGCCATTATCATAATGCCATTCATCAATAATGCAAGTCAATACATTAATAACGCTAGCGTGGAGCATGAAGGGGGGGGTTGAAGGAGATGGAGGTGAGAGGGGCGGAGCTACAGACGGTCTTTTCCTGGCTCATCATATGATAACAGTGTTTTTCGCCCCTCTGGTCCGGCCGGTTTTAAAACACCCATGAAAAGATTCCTGACGCTCTGGCTGCTGTGCAAGGAGATATGCGTTGTTGTAACGTATTGTTTGTCGGTGCAGAGCCTTTAGCGGTTGAATGTGTCGCAGTAAACACACTTGCACAACATGTTTGTGCATGTGTCTGCGAGGATCAACCACTAAATGGTAGTCTCCTCTTCAGCTGTTGAGCTTTAGTTTCTCCGTTTCATCTCCACTCATCTGCTGTGCATGTGTTTCCTTTTTAGCACAGAGCAAAGGCCTCTGTTAGCTATGAGAAGTATATGAGGCCTGAACGCTGGCTGGAAACGCAGACCGTCTCTTACAGACGGATGATATCGCACATTAAATGCAACAGCGTCAGGTATCAGGAAGCCTGGTCAGTGGCCCTGATCCAAACAAAACCCTAAGTATTCCCAAAATGTTAAATACAGCAGCTTGCCATATGCTTCAAACAATTATTCTCTGGTTATTCCAAAATTCTTTAAATACGGCTGCTTAACCTGCACTAGGTAGACATTTAAATACGTTATCGATGCTGTTAACAACCTCCTGCACACACAGCTCAGCTCTACCAGCCTACATCACAGATATGCATCAATATGTTTGATGTTTTCTTTAAATATCATTGCGTTGCGATGTTATCTCATTGAGCGTTCATTTGTTTTGCTTTTAGGTTTCTCCATGAGTCAGTAACGGAGCCTGTCTGGTCACAGACAGCTCGACCGTGTTTCTTCATGTCTGAGCAGACGAACTGTGAGACTGAAAATTATCAGCCTGAAAAACCTCGTTGCGCAACAACAGAGAGCAACAACCCACAAGACGGAGCTGATGACATTAATGTTAATTACTTTCAGCTGGAGTTAAACAATGGAACAGAACAGAATAATAATCAAAGGGGAACTATTATGCATTTTCATAGTTGCTGTGATTGCTTTTCTGTTTTCTGCTCTGACTACTCGGTTTTCAACGTGTTTTTCTACTTTCCGGTCAAGCTGATAACAGCTAGTCATAGATGTCTCTAGACAGTCATCCGCTCCCGGCACAGTACGCCCACGAAGTACAGGGATCCTAGTATGAGTAAAAGAAGTGGACATAGCCACTGTGACGCCATCTTTTTGGAACTGGTATTTGGTCAAGAGGGTGGAGCTGTGGTGTGATCAACGATTGCCATGGTAACAACTTGTCCATCACAAGGTAGCCACACCCTAAAGAATACTCTGTTTTATCTTCTATTTTACTCTGAATGGGATCAAATGATTTCAATGTGTGAAGAATAGTTGAAACTAGCGATTAAGCACATTAGTAATATATAACCAGTGCTGTTAACCCCTGGTGGTCGTCAGAGGTAATGCAGGTTTGAGGAAATTCTGCATTAGTGTCACTTTCCAGACCTGGAAGCTACATCCCCTCCTTTAATATGATTTAGAAATTGGGCTTTTAGAGATGGGGGGCTTTGAAGAGACAGGATGAATCAAGGGCCTGCGGGGACCATATAAAGATACAAAACTTTTTTTGTGAACTGTGAAGGATGCAAAGTTTCACCAGTGGATTATAAATTCAGCACAACAGATCTCTTTAAGGAGAGGCGACCCGGTGATTGATGTTTATATGCCAGGCAATGATATATCCTTGAGTAGAAGCTCTTGATCTTCCTAATAACCCCCACAAAAAAAACTACTTAATCTTGTTCTCCATGTCCACATTCTAAGACTTCTCTCACGGCCAGAAATCTCAATCATCTTCTCACTGTGGGCCTCCTCGGCCATCAGCGCTGACCCGGGGAGGTTTACAACTGTTTCCTGGTGTGGACGCAGGACAGCGAGGGAGCCTGGAAAACTCTGGGAACAGTGTAGGAACTGGCTCTGGATCAACTCCTGGCCTCTGTAGGCTCAATCAGGCATCTACAGTTATAAATAACCTTTAATGCAAATCTGTTTTTCCAGCTCATCAAGAAAAGATGAACACAGAGCCGAAATATCCTTCTGAACTTCATGGCCTGCGATGTTTATTGAACTTTAACACCTGACTTAAAAACTATCCTGATGCTCTATATCCCTTTCTGTGCATTTGTCTTTCGAAAAACTCATATTGAAAAGTTCCCACTCTTCCTCTCAACATCACTATTCTCATTCAGTCTTACTGTCCTACACAGCTCCTCTCCTTACATGGTTAGGGCCACGAGGAGGGCAGCACACTGGAGCACAGGCAGGTCTGGCATCTAGTTCACTTCCTAACATGCACATCAAGCTTTAGCATTTAGGCTAACTTCTGTGGGATGATAACAATGCAGGTTGGCTCGGTTTAGATCAAAATGTCTCATCAAAAACTGGATCGTCATGACATTTGTTGTGTGGCAACCATGCCACTAAACAAACATTATTATAGTAACCTCAGAGCTGCAAGCTCGGCTTTAACTCTTCTTCATGTTCCTGACTTAAACAGTCAGACTTAATTTTAATTGCTTTGTAAAGGAAAACCACAGCTGTTGGTTTAAGCTTGTACAACCACTAAAAGGAAAGACTACAGCGGTTTTAAAAAGTACTGATGTGACAAAAAAGTTTAACGTCTCTTTGGTATGTTGTACTTATTAAAAGATTTTCTTGTTGTTCCTAATTTCCCTGTCTTCTCTTTATGTGAACAGTGAGATCCAGCAAGTCACAAGCGGTTGACATCTGCCAGTCTCATAAACGCAGCAGCATTTGGATGCACTTCTGCAACAAAAGCAACGATGGAATGCAAATATTTGCAGATCAAATATTTCTTTTAAGACACAGTCAACAATCCTCACAGCCACATGAAAACAAATAATCCAACAGAGCACGTAGCTGAGATGAGACAACAGTGGTCCAATGATACTGATGACTATGATAATGACGCTGCCCATTAATAAAGAACGTTTCCCTTCAAACAGCCACAACAACTGATGTCGTACTGTGATAGAAGGTTGCTAAACCCCCTGTAAGTCTCATTATGTCCACAATTACATTCTGTTGTATGACAAAAGTAGTCCAAAGAAACTGGTGGTACCTTGTGTTTCCTCCCGTGACTGGCAGAGTATTTGGAAGTCACAGTATCTGAATTTTCAATTTTTTTGTGTCGAATCAATTATGAATTCTTCCCCCGGTCGTCGGGACCAGAGTGTGTGTTTGTGTGTGGTTTTTTTTGCGTCACTCACTGTCCAGGCAGGGCGCGCAGACAGTCTGTGTGTCTCCACATGGTTTGACGACTCCCTCGCCGGGCTGGCACTTGTTGCAGCATTTCCCGCCGGTCGTATACTGTCCTGACGGGCAGTCCTCCTTATTGGCCAGAGCCCCAACCTGCCAATCAGCAGAGAGATCAGTGAGTGTTGGACAAGCAAAGGACATTGACAGCGAAGATGTTATTGACACATTCAATGACATTTCCTTCACTGGAATAATTTCAGGCCTGGAGAGGTGAAAAAAGTATTTCATGAGAATAGAAAGACAAAATCTGATATTCTTCATTATTGCTGTCATGGTCGTTGCATATATTTTGGCACCACCACTAGCAGCTCCCAGCCTTGGGTCAGCACCTTGCATGGGGCTGCAAGATAAATATACCAGGTTGTAAGACTATCCAAGGTTTCTACGTTCTTCTGAAACACACGATGGCGTTGACGTCCTCAAATCAGACACAACTCACAATCAACTGGTATGAACTTGAACGTCTTCAACAAACACCTCACATTAGCCAAAAAGAATGACCTCAGCCCAAACTGGCAGTGGCAACAAGATGAAACAAGTGAAGACCAACTGAGGCATGAACTGATTAGTGACTAATAAGGAGCTTTTGTTGAACATGATGATGATGGGTGGTTGCTTAGCAATTACATATCCGCGATCAGGAACTACTTATTAACAACTCACTGACTATCAGGTGTTTCCTCTGTGGCTGCAACAAAAAATATATATATACACCCTATATAAAGCCCTACATGCAGTACGTTTAACACACATCTACAGAAACGACTGCACACACAGAGCAAGTGGAACTGGATTGTGTCTTTCCTGCACACATGCATTCCTCAAACACTGACCTGTTGAGCGCTGTACTTCTGCTGTTGATGGACTGAGATGTGTTGTGCGGCTTCAGAAATGCAACTGGATGTGTCTGACAGCCTGTGTTTGTGTGAGACCTTTTTGCGATTTCATGGCCTTTTCACATTAAATCGTGGAATCCTTCCTCGCAGCGGGTTGTTTAATCTCCCGGCACACCTTGATCTCATAAGCAAATCCTGTCGAAAATGTGTTTGCCCTCTGACACAGAAGCCTCTGGCAGCCAAAGGAGGCTTGTGCCTTTCATTTTCTGCAGAAAATATGGGGAGTGCCTGTTTCAGGAGGAGGTCTGAGGTTAAGACAGTGAATCTCTCACTGTGTCACCAGCTGACAGAAAACACAGCAGATGAGAGGGCTGAAAATACTATTTCTTAGACTTTCTTATCTTTTAAAATTAATCAGGAGTGGAATTTCTGCCGAAATCACTGCCAGTCTTTTGCACCAGATGAAAGACATACCTCTTCTTGTAACACGTGGAGCCTTTCTTGAAGGAACTGTCCAAACATTCCTCAAACAACTTCTTATTTCTGTTGAAAGTATTAGATAATGAAGATTGTGATACAACTTTGGTCGACATCTTGGACAAAAGTGTGTGCCAAATGATGTCAACACGAGTCAGTTTGTTTCTATACAGTTCGAGTGTGCGTGCATGTGTGTATGTGAGTGTGTATTGAAAGGTGCATTAGTGTGAAGGAGGTTCACTCCTCATAAATCGTCCGCGTTCAGGTGTGTGTGTGGAATGTTACTGACAAGAGTGAAGAGCTCTACGAGACATCGAGTGTCCCCTCAGGCACCTCTGAGTCAGCTGGCAGATAATGTGTGCGCCTGTACACTCACATGTGTATGCACATCCACACACACACACACATATGCATCAGCTCCCACTCGTCCTCGAAGGTGTCACGGCTCGTTCACCTCCGGGTCGCCGGTATTCAATTATCCATGTTCAAGAATGTGCGAGCAGCTTGAAAAGTCACATATGACAGATAATGTCTAAACATTCCTGCGGTTTAATGGAATTCCTCCTGTTTTTAACGACAAGACAACTTCTGGGCGACACAGACAAACGTAGGTGGACCTACAAACCCAGAGTGAGGTGACATTAAGGACACATCTCAATGGAAGCGATTGAAACTGTGTCTGTATATTAGTGAAAGCAAATATTTACACCAGTTCAATCTACCTTTGTGGTGTGTTTTCCCATCACCTAAACACTTAGGAAGTCTAGCTTGTACAGAGACAGTTGTTATTACAGTTAAATCTACATCTGCATCCACAAGCCATTCGAGTAATGAACACGTGTATCACAGTCAAATTAAATTCTAAATATAACGACTTATATCCTCCTTTTAATTGTGTTTACTGAGCCACTAAACAGCGACAAGTATTGATAGTAAAGTCATGAAACAACATTTTTGGGATGGTTTACTTCAGGATGGTTAACATGAGATTCCAGGACGGTGGTGAAAGTGCAGCAATTCCAAACATGTTTTATGGTTGACTAATTTGACCGAGCTTCCTCTTCGCTCTTCAACCCGCTCGTTTACACACAGCTGACACATCAAGGCAGATTAATTGAATCTGTCAACGCCTGCGTCCCCCTGAACTGCCCTCGAACGTGGCGGCCGCACACACCCATCGACACGTATGCTCTTTGCACACATGCAAACGGCACTTCCAGTGTGAACAAACCTGTTCCTGAACGTCTGACTGACACTTTTGGAAACGACTGCACGAGCCAAGTTGAACAGATTTTTTTCTGGAGCCCATGATTCTAGCTCCGGGTGTGGGCGCAACACCCAAACATCTCAAAGCAAGAAAAGAAGACAAAGTGCACCTCTAATGACGGCCGAGTTGTGTATACAGATGAATTAGAGGGTAATGTGATTTGAGGAAACAACTTGGGGAGTCAAAGAAAAAGGATGTGCAGCACTTAGCAAGTTTGAGCTCGACTGCTTGGATGTTTCCTCTGTTTGTGTACACTGTTTGCACTCCTTAACTTTTGCCTCCCCCGAAGCAAAAAGAAAGTTTGATGCTCAAACGGCAAACAGGGGCCGACACAAACACACGTGGAGGAGCATCTGGACAGATAACTTTGGAGCTCCAACCAATCTCACTAATGCTTCAGTCAATTTTCAGTTGCAGGCACTTAACCTCTGGACCTCGGCTGTCAGCACTTGTTAAACCATTAGAGTTCCACTATACCAGCCTTCCATAAGATGGAGCTAATTTAAACCCAGGAATGGATCTTGAACTGCTGTGGAAACACTGGTTGCAATGATATTAGTGCCTTCACTGAATCATCTTGTGAGACCCGCAGAAGAAGAGACTGATGTGAGGTGAGAGGAGGAGAGGAGGAGAGGAGGGGGATGGTTCAGCCTGTATCAATATTGCATGCGCTGAGCCAGCAGATGATGCATAGCCATCAGTGGCAGCAGCTGTCATGTATCAGTGATGCAGCCTGTTTCCAAAAAACAGGACCTTGACAACCCTGCTCCTCTGTGCAGCACCGACATGTCCGGTCATATGTGAGACACCGGACTAATAACTTTCCTCCCCGGGTCTGGACTGCCTCAGAGGAATGACGTATAAATCAGAGGGATCGCATGTATCCTCTCTCTGTATCCTCTCAAGATTTCACTTGGCCAGAAGAGAAAAAACAATGAAAGCTGCAGAGGACGATTGGTTTAGCGGCGCTCCTCCACAGAGGCCACTGCCACATTGTTATTCTCCTGCCGCTTGTAAGACCACATGTAACTGAGACGGGCGGAACTACAGATGCAGCCACCTGAGCTATAGAGTATCAACCTGAATGGCTTCTGCTTCACATTGTCAAACCAGAGCTGACGACAGGACAGATGCAAGGACACTGCCTCTTAATAGATCTTAATAGATAGCACATTTTACAAGAGGTGCAGGAAATTCAAATGACAGTACGATGTGATTCAAGTAGACTTTAGAATAGAAAATAATACTTTTATGCACTTAAATAAAAATAGATATCACTGAAATTGGTACCCTGGGGGGATGCAGGGAATCACTTGATAACTTTGCATTGCATTTTCCTATCCAAGAGTATTCTATTAAATGTGGAAGGTGGATGCCTGACATTGACCCCCTCATATAAATAGAAAACCACTGCGCAGGTGTTGCTGCGCAGGTTGAAGGATTTATCAAAGTTTCTGTCAAACTTTTCACACACACGTTGATTTTGTAAAAGTCTACTCACCACTCCAAGTAACACTGTCACGAACACGGAATGCATCCTTTGCATCTTCTCAAGAGGTCGGACGCAGGAAGGTTTCAGTGATATCGAAGAGAGATAAATTCGACTCTCATCGCTTCTTTTTTTTTGTTTTTTTTTTTGGACTTCTCTCCCCTCAACGTAGAGTCTTCCTGATCGCACCGTGAAATCAGTCAGTCCACGGACCCGGGCTGCGGACGGACTCCAATCAGAGGCGAGGCTGGCTGAGATTGGCCCATCGGATGATCTGCTCGGTGCGCTCCGCTCCAACTGCGCTCATATGACAGCGGCTGCTCGGCTCAACGGCTTCAGGGAAGGAGCCTTCTCCCTCTCCACGCCCACTGCACACACACACACACACACACACACACACACACACACACACACACACACACACACACACACACACACACACACACACTATATATTTATAAATAAATGACTTTGGCTTCCTCATATCTTTACTTGACCTTGTTTTACTGCTAATTATACCAGAAGACATCTGTGCTGCGGATGCACCTTTAAAACAGATCCAAACAGGTGTTCAGCAACTGATACTTTCAGATAACTGCATGCAACAACTGGAAACTTGAAAAGGATCTTTGAGTCAAAAGCCTGTTCAACAACACTGAGTTGTTGTCTTCCTGCAGTGCTTCTGTATCAGAAGAATTTGTCCCAGATTGAACATTATTCAATCTGTGAGGACTTGGAATCACTTGATCTTGTGAGGAACACTGCTGCCTTTATGCATAAGAAGAGGCAATAATACTGTTGAATGAGAAGACACCTGAGGGGGAATATTGGCCTGATATAAACAGAGTTAAGATCAAGATCAAACATGCCGCTGTGTGGCACACAAGTTGATTTACGATGTTGATAGAGTTTAAAAATAATGGATCATCCAGCACCTCCTGTCAGCTGACAGGTTTGCACAGCTTAATTTAAAGTAACAGGAAAACAGATGGACAGTTTCATATGTTTCTAAGTAAGAGGAACATTTTTGGTACTTCTCATCCTGGCCCCGTTTAACTGGCTTAACCACCGGCCATCATCCCGGCAGATTACATTGCAGCTGATCTGCAGTGTTCTCACTTAATATTGGACTGATTACAATCATTTAAGTCCCTTTTTCTACCCAAACACATGATCCAGTATAAAACATTGAAATGTCTCGGTGAGCAGAGGGGTGGAGGGGAGGCTGTGCTGTAGAGAGAGAGAGAGAGAAAAGTAGATAGACAAATCAGATCAATAAAGCACAGATGATGATGTCCTGTGGGAAGAGCAAGAGCTTCTTGCCATCTGGTCCATCCAATGTTCACCTCTGTGCTGAATATCATTTCAACAACACGTTGAAGTGAAGAATATCTGCACCAGCTCACTGAGCCCAAACTTTTATGGGACGCAATGACGTTGGATTGTGGGACTTGTTTGTTGCACCGCAGCACTGCAGTGCTCTAAAGGTTTTCTCCAAACACAACATGATATCACTCTCATGCCAGTTATTGGTGAGAGTGCTCTCAGAGTAGTTTAAGGGCTTCCTCGGCTCATCATATGATGCCTCTCCATTTATTACGGTACATTAGAAGGAGAGCTCGCAGTGAGACGGTGGATCCCATTGCCAGGGTTGTTTATGCTCCTCTGTTGCAACCATCTGTCATCAGTGAGTGGACAGAGGATGGGTGGTCCACGAGGCGTTCACTGTCCCATCTCAGGTTCCGGGTAAAGGATTCGGTTACAGGTGACCAGTCCCCCGGAACAAAAAGTTTGTGTTGTGGTGTGTTCATGTTAATCTGACTTTCTGAGGAACAATCTGAGTTGAAGACAAAGGAAGTGAGGACATCTGATTCTGATTCAAATCTAATCTTGGGATTTAATCATGTCAATGAATGTCCTCGCAAGGATAGAGGAACAAACATATGTGACTCTTCCCAGTGTTTCTTTGAGTCCATTTCAGCGCACACGTTCATTCGTCTTTCTGCTTCCTGTTTTCTTCTATTTCACTCAACTACCAATAAAACAAACTGTTTATAACATCAGTGAATCTGCAAATTTATTTTCTACATTTTTTCATGCAGAAAAAAAAGAAATCTGATTTTGTTTTCGAATTAATTTTTCTTTTCCGTTTCTACAAAATATCAGATAAGAAATTTAAACAGGGAGTTGTTGAAGAAAATTATACACATCAAATTTTAAAACTCAACTTTATATTAAATTCAAATTATACAGAAAGGATACGATTGGGACATTATGTCATTATTACCTTCAGTTCTCTAATTGAACAGGCTATTATATTATTATAACCTATTTTATTGCCAGAAGAGTCAAATCTGTTCAAATTGAAATCTTGAGTCTCTCATAGCGTCACTTTAAGTACCAAGTCTCAGATGGAGCTCAGCGATTCATTTTAATGAGCGAACCAAAATTGAGATTCCTATATTCTTGCTGACTGTGAGATGGATTGTCTTTCTCTTTGTCTGTTTCTCTCTCTCTCTCTCTCTCTCTCTCTCTCTCTCTCTCTCTCTCTCTCTCTCTCTCTCTCTCTCTTTGCATTCATATATTATTCATCCATCCTACAAACCCAGCTTCCTCTCTCTCGTCATTTGCTGCCCCTTGTCCCCCACAGCTCCACCGCTACATCAATATGATACATACCATCCGAAAAATGCTTTCTTTCAACATCAAACCTCAAGCATTAAAATGAATATGCAAAGTCTTCCGAGTTACAGGAAAGACATCGGTGTGTACAGGAAGTTTAATTTCGTCTTCATGAATGTAAGGGACTGACCAAGTGCAGGGTTCAGGTCCGACTGTGAGGAGATGGACAACTGAACGATGTCCAATCTTTACTCACATAAATCATGAAGCTCTGAAAATAAGCCAGTTTATATTTTGTGTCTGTACATGTTGGCTGATGCAATCAGTAAGAACTGATTTCAAAGTTATTCGTTTCCCTTTTACTGTGCTGAAGGGAACCAAAACTGGGGACTTTTTTTGGGACATTTTTGGCCAGTGAACAGGCGCTTGTATTGATCAGTTTCGGTTTAACAGAAATGAGCCTCGGGCTATTGACCGTCAATGCAGCCCATTATGAATTCAGAGACACAAAGATATGGTTGATATGGAGCAAATGAATGGAACACAATAGTAACCTGCTGAAGACTCAGACATCACAGGGGTACCGGAGTCTGTGTCACTGTAGACTGTATATTCATATCAAACACGTTTCATCTTTTAAAGGTTTCATTGATTTGATCATTCATCACTTTAGACTCTCTTTGTTATGTGTTATGTGTTTTGTCATGTTTTCTCCATAGAAATATGTTAGATGGTTTAAAGGTACAGTGCGTAGATAACCTGACTAAGCTATCGCTTTACCATTAGGTGGCAACATATCACTAGAACGCTGGGATATCTACCTTAATGCAAGAGAGAAGGAAATGCTAACTCCTTTAGCATGAGCCAGAGGGTGAAAGTCTCAATTATCCAGTCAATTTACAAACACTCAAGCTTTGGTCACAAGATTTGGGAAATTATCGCTGCTCCCTCGTGCTACAGTGACCCATTATATCAGGGTGAAGAGCTTCGGAGAGCGATCATAAGTTAGAGAGAGCAGAATCGAGTGAGTCAAATTTAAGAAGAAGAGTTAGATTATGAGATAAGATGGACTAGCTTGTTCAGGTGCTTACAAATGCTCCCTTTAAGGCATTTAATGAAAAGTTGTGAATTCATTACTTTCTAATATTCTGCTGTGAGATAAATTCTTCTTTCTAATCTGTTACAGTATTTGTTTTGTTTATAATAACGAAACTTACACCAGGAAAATCTCTTCTGGTTGGAACTGTCAAATACACAATTTCTTGTGTTTAGATTTCACTGCTCTCACTGGTGATGCTGCTGCCCTGACTAATGCAATGCTGCCCCCTGCTGAGCTGAAGACCATCTTACTGTAAGAAATCACTCCTGTGAAGAGGCAACAGTCTGATTACAGGACATATGATGTCTGTCGTCAGGAATGTGACTGAAAGGATGAGACTGCTGTAGTTGAATTGAGTTTCCTCTGCAGGTTGGCTGGACCGGGTCGTTGCTCCCTCAGCAGGACTGCTGTATCACAGTGTAGAGTTGCAGCTCCTTTGCACTACAGGGGCTCACTGTCGCCTCCTGAGGTTTAAGGTGGTATTACAAGACATGGCAGCCGGGGTAAAGCTGGTTAGCACCCTTGCAAATAATCCCTTTAAATCCAAACCAGGCCAGTTTTAAATCCCCAAATAAATGTGATATTTCTTTGATAATGATCTGTATAATAGTCATAGATGTGTGTAATCTATCCTGCCCATCCAGGGCCTGAGTGCATTGATCACTGTGCTCCTCTTCATCGTCCACCTGCCTCCATCGTCTCTTTAGCGTCTATCTATAAATACAGTTGACAGTTTTCCAGATGCTTCATCCGGATGCTACCCGCCTCTTACCTGTTTCCACCTCAGACTACCTGCTGCTGATGTCCTGCCTGCCTGTCTGCTGTTTGCCTGAACCCGTTCGCCTCCATGTGACCAACTGTACACTTGATCCTAACATAGTAAACTTCCTTTCAACCCTTTGTAGTGTGTCAAGTGTATCGCCGTGTCGGGTTATGTGATGCCTGTAAATTTATACTTGTTACATGTCGGGTTCGGTCAGCTCACGATTTTGAAATAAAGATAATGGTTGTTCTAAATATATCTGAGAAGCAGATGAGCACGTCATCAAACAGATCATCTTTCTTAGATTGATTGATTCTTTTGCTTCTTCTTTCCCCCAAAGGCAGTGTGAGGAGGAGCAGGTAAAAGATGATTCCTTTCTGATGAGGGACATGCTTCTCCCCTGGTCACTGCTTCAGTCAAAGGACATGAATATACATTGATATGATATAATGAGTGCAGGCTGCAAACCGAAACAAGCAAAATAAACCAATTTGTTTCATCATTAAACACAAACGGAGAAAAGCTGAATTGCTGTATTCCTTGACATCTTCCTGTTGACTTTCGGCAAGGATGAAAGACACGCTGCTTCGTGTTGAAGGTAAATGCCTTTACTGCAGAAGACAGAGGAACTAAATCAGGATACGATGGGTTCTAACCTCTGTTAAATGCACAAGCATGTGTAAGTGGAGTATGGTGGCTGATAAAACTGACACAAGGAAAAAAAGGTCAGAAGCGACTCTCTGCAAAGTTTCACTCTCTACCCTGGCGGTGTTGAAGGTGAGCGGACAGGCCCGCCGGTGTAATCCAAACCCTTGTTGTCCTCCAAACACAGACATTAAATGTGATAAGATGCTGGCAGGATAATGACACAGTGTGACTGGTTTTCTGCACATACCAAGTCAATGTATGTACTATCAATATTATGGGTGACCAGACCACATCGCTTCGCCTTGTTGGATGTGTGTGTGGTACAGATAATGAATGTGTGTGTGATTGGATGTTTAAGTCCCACCCATTATAACCCACAGATCTTTAACACCTCCGCTTTAAAGAGCTGGTGTTTATAAAGTCACGCTTTTTTGCCATTCTGTGGTCAGTCACTTGTAGCCGCTGTCCGCTTGGCGAGTGCCTGCAGGAGGTAAGCATCACATATTCTGCTACTGTTATGTATATTATTGCTTTTTGTCCGTCCAATGATAAAAGAGAACAATGCACTTGCTTTAACATTTTAACATAATAATCGTAACGTAAGTGCATAATCATCATTGCTTTGTGCAGGATTTTCTTCATTTTAGCTTTAAATAATTCCTTATTGCAAAGCTTAGCAGAAGGTAAGACCCAGCAGATCATCGATGTCTGCAGCTTTAATGCCGTAATGTGACGGACAACCGTGGTGGACATTTAAAATCTATTGCAAAATGCATACAACTATTTGTAAAGACATTCTGAGCCATCTGGGCCTTGAGGTAAGTAGAATCAATGAAACCTCAGTTTAATGGTGCAACTTTAGTGTTGAAAGAAAACACACAAAAATGTCTTTATTTGCTCTCAATGATTACCTTCATACATGCATTAAACATGATCTAATTGGACTCTATATATCTTATACCTAATCTGTGTCTTGTCCCCTCACTTACAATGTAATGCACACTCGTGCAATTCAAATTGCACTACATACCTCACATAGAGAAATTCAGTCTAATCTTAAAACACAAATGTATAGACACACACAAACACACCCACGCCCACACGTGGACACTGTCAGTCTAATCTGATGCTTCCTCGCCTTTGTTCATCTGTGTTTTGGAAATAAATAATCCTGTTATCATAGACAACGTCAGTGCTCCGGTCCAGTCGGAGATAAAATAGAAACTATGGAGATACCTTACATAATGAATCCAGTCAGCTGGAAGAAGAAGGCAAATCATTAACTAATTCAGATTTTTCTTTACCACAATTTAGCGAATTGAAATTTGAAATTTTGCGTATATATCTAAAGACACCAAGGTCAACATAGTTCAGACCTGGCAGTGCCCCGATCCCAAGTGGAGAGCTCTGAGTGCAGGTTTGGAAGAAGCTCAGGACGCATTTGAGGTTGCATATGATCTGATCCCTGTGACCACATTCGGAGGTGGTCTGGGCCACATGTGTCTCCAATAAGATGATTTATAATGGTTTTGGAAAATGTCTCTGGTGTTAAGTGTGCCCATTGTGTCTGATGCAGCTGCCTGGAACATCAACAGCAACGCCAACCGCAGTGCAGAGAGTCAGGTAAGGGACACAGACACACACATGCACACACGCACGTGCACACACGTACACGTGCACATACACACATCAGAGGCGCACGACTTGTATTGACAGTCCAAACACGTCCAGAGCGAGCCGCCAGTGATGTCCACACAGGAAACTAGTAGCGGAGCCTGCAGGTTATTTTGGCAGGACAAGTCTATGTTTACCTTAAATACACAAAGTCTCGCCTGGACATCAACTTTCCACATTATCTTGATCCATGTCCACCATAGTGCCGCCAACAGGAATCCCGACGACAGTGACTCTGTGTGATCTTCCAGGTTGCAGCAGCAGAAAGAAAATACCCAAAATATCAAGCGTGTTTTTGTAATCTACTGAAGCATGAACGTGTTTCATCTGAGGCTGCTCTGCATAGAGGACATCGTACTCAGGCGCCATGCACGAAGGTGGAAAGGATGCAAAGATAAAAGTAGCAAGCTCAGCAACATCCAGTTCGATTTGTTCAAAGTAATTCTGGGAAATGTAGGATATTACCAAGGAGGTTCAGAAAGCATTTTATATTTCACTTAATACAAGTTGCTCTTGATAAGTTAAAAATAGATATCCTGTAAAGGAACACAGAAGACAAATAACAGGCATTGGACATGTATATATAACTGATAAGGCCGACCATGCTGAGGAGCCCGAGGGGTCAGGTGGTCACGATGTTCCCTGTTCCGCTCCGAACCTTCAGGTGTACGTGGAGTTGAATGAGCCAATGAAGGACCAGATGGAGCAGACCTACTGGCAGGAGACTGGCCGATGGGTGGGCTACGAGGAGAGCTTCGACCCCGAGGCTGGTGTGTGGGCTTCCCCGCACATCTCCTACCTCACCTTCAAAAGCCTCATCCAGCTCCGACGCTCCATGAACACAGGTCAGTCGTTTATACACACTTTTATTCTGCATTCAGTGTCCAGTCCACTGCTTCGCTGTGATTCTCTGACTAAGTGTATCAGAAATCCAGCTGGTTCTGTCCCTGTCAGCTCTCATTTTGCAGCCACAACCACAATTGCTCTCTCCGCTATGAATTATCTTTTTTCTGACATGATTCCGTGTCAAGCTGTGGTGATGTTCAACTGCGAGGAGAAGACCCTGGCCAGCATCGCTGAGAAGATGGTCAGCGAGATGGTGAACAAGAAGCAGATCAGGCCGGCCGACCAGGAGGGAGTGCTGAAATCTCTGCTTCAGAACCGCAGGTATCCTCCACAGCATCAGCCAAGAGGGACTCAAACATAAATGACCTACATGTAATACTGGGGCCCGGATTCTCTCACAACTTTCTTAAATTGTTTGCCTCTTGCAAGAGGGCACAAAGCATCTAAGAATGACCTCATGATCTACATTCAAAGCCCGATATTTCGAATGTTTGCTCGACCGGGGGATTGTATGCACACGCTCCTTTCACCTGCACAGATGATTACCAGTGATGGTTTGCTTGTCTGTCATCGCAGACATTCAGTCACATGACGCATGTTTTCTCCTTCCAGCCAATCGGTTGATCCGGAGAGCCAAGCTCTGACCGATGGGGGCGACCTGAGGAAGTTTTCAGTGAAGGAGAGGGTAGGTCCTTCCACTGACGCAATCACCCGTGTGAGTGCATCTGATAACGTCAGCCGATATGGGGACAATGGTTGATTTAAAGAGGAAACAGACTTCTAGTATCAGACCACTTTGAAACTCAATGGAGGAAAGAACTTCCCGTCAGATTCACAGATATTTTGGTTTCTTCTAAATACCAGGACGATATTTTTATTTCGTGAATTTGTTTCGGTTCTATGTGCTGTAATGCAAACACAGTGCACATGTGAGTATTTGCTAACACTTTGGATGCTTTGACTCACTTGATATTGACAGATTTCGTGACACTTGCAGATTTTATAGGGATTCATCAAATAGAATGTCGCCACATATCAACAGTTATTGTGATATATTGACAGGGAAACTCCATCTTCAAATTACATTTTAAGACCGTCAGTGATCATAATGCTCGTTTTCCTTCTGTTTTTTTAGAAGGATGAATCTGACCGTGTTGAGGCCTCCATGGTGTTAGTAGGTGAGCCACTGTTTCAGTCTTTCAGTTTGTTTTGTGTGTCTCTCTTTGGGAAAATGCAACTTTGAATGTAATAGTTCTCTATCTTTGAACCAGGAGCTTTGGACTTCCTGGAAAAGCCCACAGTTGTGTTTGTGCGTCTGAAGGAAGCGGTGGTGCTCGACTCTGCCTTGGAGGCCCCGGTGCCTGTACGCTTCCTCTTTGTTCTGATAGGTCCCGGCAGCACCGATATGAACTACCACGAGACTGGTCGTGCCATGGCGGCGTTAATGGCTGACAAAGTGAGTTAGCGTAGACTGTTTTTCTAAATGAATGTAACGTCAAATATGTAAACAGTGATTCCTTTTAAAGACCTTGAGCCTCCACATCCTTCTGTCCATCTCCGTCCATCAGGTCTTCAATCAGGCCGCATTTCAGGCAAAAAGCGCCCGCGAGCTGACGGATGCTGTGGTTGACTTCATGGACTGCAGCATCGTCATCCCGCCCACCGAGATCCAGAGCGAAGCCATGCTCAGCTCCATCGTCAGTTTTCAGAAGAAACTACTGCAGGACAGATTCCAGTCCTCTGATGCGACGCCTCGCCTGGACAAGCCTCGCAGAGGTGAGGCCTCGCCAAGAGTCACATATTCTACATGCTATATATTATAACGTCAGTATCTGGAGAGATCAGATGTGGTAAATTCACCTCAATGTTGAAATGTTTCCCCCAGTTTCATTCTCAACCGGTCCTCCATCTGAAGACCCCCTGGCCCGCACCGGTCGACCTTTTGGCGGGATGATTCGAGACATAAAGAGACGCTACAAGTACTACAAGAGCGACATCACAGATGCTCTTAACGCCCAGGTCCTTGCCGCTATCATCTTCATCTACTTTGCAGCCTTGTCTCCTGCAATCACCTTCGGCGGGCTGCTAGGTGTGTGTACTTTTGCGCGAGACATTCTGTTTTGTGCAATGGGTGCTATAGTTGTAATTGAGCTTCCATCCTTTCTGCTCCAGCCGATAAGGTGGAGAATATGATGGGCGTACCAGAGCTGCTCATCTCCACCAGCATCCAGGGGATCATCTTCTGCTTCGTTGCTGCTCAGCCCGTCCTGGTCATTGGTTTCTCTGGTCCTCTGTTAGTGTTCGAGGAGGCCTTCTTTGCTGTGAGTGATAATAGTGAATAACTTTCACAACTAGGTGATCGGTAGAACTATCCATAACAGCTGATGGTCCGTTACCCTGCCATATTGTCAAAGTGGGGTCCACCTGGGTTACCAGACGCATTTGTTCACAGTTTTCATGGAGGCCCTACATCCTCACATTTTGAAATGTAAAATGTCCTGGTCATCATGGCCCTTGTTTCAGTTCTGCAAGTCCCAAGACATCGAGTACATTGTTGGGAGAGTTTGGGTCGGAGTGTGGCTGGTCATCATTGTCGTAGCCATTGTGGCCTGTGAGGGCAGTTTCCTGGTGCGCTTCATCTCCCGCTTCACCCAGGAGATATTTTCCATCCTCATCTCCATCATCTTCATCTACGAAACCTTTGCCAAGCTGGGGAGGGTAAAACCATCTTCATCCATTACACTCATGCCTCATCCGTCCAAATGTAATGCAGTTGATAACAGTCGGAATATAATCCCTCTTCTCACCTCTACAGACCTTCAAGACCCATCCACTGATTCTGAATTACGATCATCTGAATGAAACTCTAGAAAACCCCTGGTACCCAAAGGTGGAAGAGACAGTCACCTATGATAACGCTAGTGGCAACATGACGGTTAGAGTCACCACGATGAAGCAATCATACCCCAACACAGCCCTGCTCTCCATGTGCCTCATGTTGGGCTGCTTCTTTATCGCCTTCTTCCTGCGGCAGTTCAAGAACGGCACCTTTCTTCCTGGAAAAGTGAGTCCCACATTGTTTCCATGGAAACATTTTGCTAATGCTGAATGGACACATTTGAATAATCAGCTATTTATTTAAGTAATTAACTATAAACATAATAATAATTCTACAGGTGAGGCGCTTGATCGGTGACTTTGGCGTGCCCATTGCCATTTTCCTTATGGTTGTCGTGGACTACAACATTCAGGACACCTACACTCAGGTTCCTGAGCTGGACACATGCACAATAACATGGTGTAATTGATCTCCATGTCATATTTTAAGTGTATTTAACTAAAGGAAAAAAAAATTCTGTGCAGAAACTGGTGGTCCCCAAAGGCCTGATGGTGTCTAATCCTGCCAAAAGAGGCTGGCTTATCAACCCGTTTGGGGAGCACCAGCCTTTCCCTGTGTGGATGATGTTTGCCTGCTGTGTCCCGGCTATGCTCGTCTTCATTCTCATCTTCCTGGAATCTCAGATCACAACGTGAGTCATTAAACGATTATATCCCACGCTTGTGTCAGCAGTTTGATTCGATCCTTTCATCTCTCCCCAGGCTGATTGTCAGTAAACCTGAGAGGAAGATGGTCAAAGGCTCCGGGTTCCACTTCGACTTACTTGTTTTAGTTGGCATGGGAGGGCTCGGCGCAATATTTGGTGTGCCGTGGCTCAGCGCCGCCACAGTGCGGAGTGTAACCCACGCCAATGCCCTCACCGTCATGAGCAAAGGGCCCAAACCTGTGATTGAAAAAGTGATGGAGCAGAGGATCAGTGGCATTGTTGTGGCATTGTTGGTTGGTAGGTGTCGTCTTATCACCTATTAAGAGTGTTCATTATTTGTCCAGCTTCACTGAACTTATTTACTGCAGCCTACACGTTCATGAAAGCAAAGCTGACTGTCCTTCATCTCACCTAAGCATCCTTTCGTGTCAAGGTCTGTCTATTCTGATGGAGCCGATCCTAAAGATGATTCCCATGTCCGCCCTGTTTGGAATCTTCCTCTACATGGGCGTTACGTCTCTAAATGGCATCCAGCTGTGGGATCGTATGCTGCTTCTGCTCATCCCAAAGAAATACCACCCAGACGAGCCGTACGCCACCAAAGTAAGAGTCCCCGATGATATAGTTCATGTTACTACACGGGCAGGAGTCGGAGTTTAATTCTAACCAAGGCAGCTGATACTGAATATTGTGTCATAGTGGACTTATCACTATTATTTAATTTACCACTTCTAATATGCTTCAGAAACAAGTAAAAGTAATTCTCTTTAGCGAAATGCAACACAGTCGGCCCTGGAGGAGTCAAGCTGTAGGTAGAAAGAGAGATTTTTGGGCCATCAGTCATGCATCGCAGATTTATCTCAAACTGACAAACTGCACTTTTATTTTTACATTTTGATTACAGGTGAGCACCGGAAGAATGCACTTGTTCACTGCCATCCAGATCGTGTGCCTCGCGCTTTTGTGGATTGTGAAGTCCAGTCCGGTATCCCTTGCTCTTCCCTTCATACTCATCCTCACCATTCCCCTACGCATGTTTATGACCGGGCGTCTCTTCACTGAACTGGAAATTAAATGTGTAAGTGGCTCTTTGTTAAATAGCTTGTGTTGAAATTTCAATTTTAACAGCACAGGATTATGTGGAGTGTAAATATGTGAATGTCAAACACTAATTTCACTGTGTGTCTCGTGCTTCAGTTGGATGCTGACGACGCTAAAGTGACATTCGAGGAGGAGCCGGGGCAGGATGTATACTGTGAATCTCAGATGCCTTTGTAGACATCTTTAATGAAAGCATTTAAGAAATGTTTTTATTTATTTATATGCATCTCAAATGCATGTTTCATCTCCTATGAGCAAAAAAATATGTTTTTCAATGAAAAAGTACTGTTGAATAATGTATTTTAATTATAAATAAGAATATCTGCCTTGGTAAGGGCATCCCAAAGAGTTTTTAACTGTCACTCAGGTCAAATGTTTGCAATATGTTGTAAATTGATTTTGGCATTGATGTCCTGTTTCACACTGATGAAGCTCAAAGTATTCATACAACGATGATGATGAACATGGTTTTATAGGAAAAAGAAACGAAGGAAAAACGGCAAATTGAAAATCTTAAAGTAAAAGGCATTTATGCCAGAAAATACAAATGTGTGTAAATAGGAAAACACCAAAACTCATGGACACAGCGAAGGCTGTAAAAAGCTAAAATTATATGTTTCTGAAGCAACGGTACATTGGAAGTTAGATTGTACAGCAAAATCAAAGCCTTTAATTAAGTATTACGTGATTTATAAAACAATGGTGCAAGCATAGTCTAGATATTTAGGAAAAACGATCAAATAGGAACACTGGAGAGCAACATTTTGTGTTGTTAGAATGTATGTCGTCGTGTTATGTTGATTTGTTCTTTTCACCTGCTTAAATAATAAAAACTTCCTCCAAATACAGGAGATGTTGCATCTGTGTTTGTGTACTCATAATTTCATACACCCTACTATAAGATTCCACTTCCACTATTCAGTAAGTATCAAGGAAGTGAAAATACTGCATCACAATCGGGTGACACATAAGTGGATTATTTTATGTTTACAAGTCCCTCTTGTAAAAGATTATACTGTTTGAGCAGAGCTAGCAATATATCTTTTACTTGGAGCCAGTGGGAAGAATTCAGAATACAAATGTTGTGTTGGTTTTAGTTAATACCCTGACTTTCTGAATGAGATGATTTTATATTTCTTATCACCTGCTGTGTCCAGAAGTTTTTTATTTTTTGTGTCGACGCTGGTAATTCTCGCCCACTAGAGGGCGCCGTGCAGCTTCCGTGCTGTTGTGTTACACACAAAGAAGAAGGTTGACTCGCTGCTTTCCGGTGACGCGCCTCTTTGCTCGCACTCGATTGGTTGCTCTCTGAAATGAAACGCCGACCCTACATGGAATTCAAAACACATTTTTGGCATAAAAAACACAACACATGTGGTCATTCGCTATTTGTTGTGGCGTTTTAATCCTGCAGGTAGCGTAACAATATAGTTCATGTGTTGAAATATGCCCGTGTTTACTAGGTTTTCTAGCTAGCTAATCATTTCCTGGAGTCGTGGGATGACCCAACTTCTGTAGCTTTACAAGTTGCATCCAGTTAACTTTTAATAACCAAAAGACTTTATTTTAAAATGAGTGAAGCTGAAATGAAGACCGACGAAGCCGGTAGGTACATTTAAGCACTATTTTGATTGAAAAGGACGTGATTTTAAACCTGATGTTCTGTAACCGTGTTATGACTGCAGACTGGACCAAAGAAAACCTCCAGAAGCTTCTGGCTTCAATGAAAGCAAACATTCCGAAATGTGACAGAATGAAGGTATTTTCTCGAGGAATGAAGACGATGGACTGGAATAAGGTGTCTTTCCCCCCTTTCTCACCTGAAGCATGTCTAGCACATTGGCTACTTATTTTGGAGAAGGTGAGTCACAGCTAAACAAAATGTTCAATTGACATATTTATTGACCTGCTGTTGCAGCTCTTTCTGATCTACTAAAATATTTTTTTTTCAAACCACAATCCAGTTGAGGGTAATTCATTTTGGGAAGAAATGTTATTGATTATCAGTACCTGAGAATGAATGTTACTGCTAGAATGGCACTTTCAGTGTGTCAAAGGGATATTATTTAGATATGATGGTATATTTTATTAATCCCTGCAGGGACGCTGCTGCTCCTTGCTTTCCTCCACTGTGAGATTAGAACATTATTTATTAAAATACTCATAACCACAATATTATTCCTGTCATTGCATATCATTACCATGCACATTTTGCAGGTTTTTGGAGGTAATTTGAAATATTTCCTGTGGTGGAGAAATAAAAGGAACAAGTCATTCTTTATTTTTTCAAAATATTGAATTAACACAGGTAATATCCTGTTGTCACTTAGATGCGCACAGTTCGGACCCTCACAGAGCTCATCGATGAAGCTGAAGCTGAAGCTGAAGCTGAAATGTCTGATCCTACACCTAACACAGAGGTAAGCACAGCACAATCAAGCCTCATGTAGCTTAATGAGGGAAGTATAAAATTTGTATTTTTAATATCTTAGTCACTGTATATGTCTAATAATATAAATGAGTACAATGTGCTCCTAGGTGAAGATAAGTTACAGTCAGGGAAGATTACTGTTAAAACAGCGTGTCTTCTCATGTGGTGTTGCCTTTTAAATGATGAATTACTTTTACCATGAATCACAGGCTCGATCTGTGGAGAAATCCCAGATTGCTACAGAAGAATACCAAAAAGAGATGGCAACGTTCAGGAAGTAAATTAAGGCATTTATCAGACCATGTAGACACATGGGATATGACCCTGAAGGTAGCCTATGTAAAAACAAGTCAGGCAAATTCTTTATCTTACAGGAAGGACTCTCTAAGCCAGGGGTCTTCAACCTTTTTAGCCCAGGGACCCCTTGGATGAGAGAAAAACAGAGCAGGGACCCCCACTTGAAATCCCCCCCCCCCTTTTTTTTTTTAAATATAAGCCTGACTTATAATAACTTTTAAATGTATTTTATTCAGCTTATTTCACTGTATTAACCAATTTCTGACTGGGTTATTAGCCTATATGTGTTTATGGTTGATAAAACCATAATGCATATCATTATTATTATTATTATTATTATTATTATTACTACTACCTTTTATTATTAGTTGGCATTGGGGCGTTATGGACACTGTTGTAAAAGCTGTCAACTGTAAGAAAAGTGCCTTACAAACTCGCCTCTTTGCGTCTCTGTGCGCGGCTACAGGAGAGGAGCACAACGCGCTCCTTTACCATTCTGAAGTCAGGTGGCTTTCCCGTGGAAAGCCACCGCTCGCTAGTTCGTTTTTTCCGAGCCAAAGTTGATGTTAGTCACGTTAGATTGCATCATCATTCATGATTGTAGACTAAATAGATTTCATCAAAAGTATATTATTATTGCATGTTAATGACATGTTCTTAATCATCTCAATCAAATAATAATAATTAAAAAAAATTAAACTCACATATTATTTTGGTTAAAATTGCCTTTATTTTATTTTTAAGTTGGCGGACCCCCAGCAGTACCTCCGCGGACCCCCTAGGGGTCGCAGACCCCCTAGGCGTCGCAGACCCCCGGTTGAAGACCACTGCTCTAAGCACACCACAAAAGTAAGAGATGGTTACATCCTAGTCCGGGTGCCACAGCACAGGTTTGGCAAAAGGGGTTTCAACACACAAGATAATTCAAGCTAGAAAATAGACAAAAACTGGACCACTATACTTTTCTCATTCATTGTTAACAATGCATGCAAAGCTGCTCTTTGCATTGATATCAGAGCAATCACACAACAGTGCATGAAAGATTTTTTTAATAATTTTAACTTGATGTCTCTCTTGTTCAAGGAGTCCAGAGATGTCGGTCTACCCCCCAGGCCTGCTGTGTAAGACACACACACACACACACACACACACCTTTTTAGCCTAAAGCCCACTGA
>CAAKHC010007381.1:9539-29417 GCA_901007825.1 Macroramphosus scolopax
GCAATCAACTAATAAAGTACTGCAGATGGTCCAGTAGAGAACGATAATAAAATCATACCAATAACTCGGCCTCCTTTTTCAGTTTGTCAGTAAATGCCACTGCGAACCTGTTACACACACACACACACACACACACACACACACACACACACGCACACACACACACACACGCACACCATTATCACCCTCAAAAAAGCAAAAAAAAACTGACACAAAGTTTTACGTTAAAGCCTTTAACAAGCAGTGACAAGTTTAGTGAGGAAAAGGAAACAGTGGTAATCAAACACGAAAGCCACCAGGCTAAGACCAAGTACGTGAGAGTAGAAAAATGCTTTTGGTTTGAAGCAGGATTTAAGGACAGATACACCAAGCATACAAAGAGGAAAACAAAGAGAATTTTGAACAAAAAAACAAAACAGCAGGGAGACGTCCATTTGTATGTGTGAGTGTGCATTATGAAATGGGCCAGGAAAGGAGATGCAAACAGTGGCTGGTGCATAGATTCAAACGTTTGAAGTCCTGAGACCTGCGTCTCCGCAGTTTGCCTATAGATATTCTTAGATTTACATGTCAGACGCCTTTGTCTATCTGCCTCATAATGAAATCAGAGCCACTTGGGTCCGACTTGAGGACACAGGACAAGTTATTGAGGACCCTGCGTTCACATTTCACCTCGACATTAAATTAGGGGAAGAGAGAAAACAATACACAGCTGGGGTTAGCTTGCATGAACTCTGCCTCAGTCTTCCACGCCATCCCTGCAGGCATTGCAAGGTCACGTCAGGATCTAGTCAGTTTGTTCTCCATAGACAATGTAAACACTCGTTATTACATTCAAATGCTTGGGAACACTTCCAGCATGTGCATTTGTTTTCTTTAGGATTTGGAATCATCGTGTCATTCTTTTAGTAAACTCCACAGCATTTAACTGCATGGGAAGTGATTTGTTTGATTAAATATCAACTGTGTACACTGACAATTCAGCTTGTAAGGCTATAACAGTACTGGCAATGTGTCTGAAAGTTTTATGACTACTGAAACTGGAAATTGTCTTATTGTCATATGGGCGACTTCTGTTATGAGGTTTTAGTGATTAGGTCACGTCAACTTCCTGCTTGCTCGTCAGAATGCGGACATCTGCTTCAAACCTCCATAAAAGGAAGTGTTTATTTTGTGACATCTATATTGCTAGAATATTACCGACTTTAATACTAATATAGAGAGTGTCTATTATTCATATCGTAAGAAGATTGCGCTGCCACATTTATTATATATACAAATTACCAAAATGACTGTCATTTGTTACACCAGTCCTTTTTTATGTCATTTTAAAGGTCTGCTGTGAAAGAATCATAGTACAGATTAAGCAATTAATAATGTATAAATATGTTGTTAGGCATTATAATTATATTGTTTTACATGACTGTCTGCAAACTAAGAGAGAAACAGCAAGAGACAAAACATAACTCATATTCTTTATCATGTTGTGGTTTTGTTGTTATGCAAGACTGTTGACAACCTTTTCATAAACTATTGTAGAGAAGGCGCAGCTTGTGTAACAGCCTAACCAAGTAGTACAATTCATGTACAGATTTTGGAAGTAATTGGAATGAAATGCTTTTAAACAGTGATTTGCAGCACCATCACCTTGCTTTAAGTAGCACCTGCTCCATAACCACACGCCTCTGCTCAACTTTCACATCTTCATTTATGTCTGTTCCGCCAAAGATAACGCCAAAGGGTGCTTGGATGTCTGTTGTAAAGGTTAGAAATGAAACAGTTCTGTGATTTGTGGGAAAGGGTTACTCTAAATAATGGTGGACTCATTATGTGTGACACAAATGATGGAAAAGCAGACCATGCAACTGTAGTAAAAGTATTTACCCAGGAGAAGTCTGCCTGCTCTGAACAGATGGATGGCCAGTGCAGCCTCAAATGGGGGATTTTGAGACACCAAATTTGCCACTTCAGAGGAAGACTGAAATTCTCCTGCATCTCTGAGCTCACATGTGTGTCCTGCTGACTCGATGTGGGACCTAAAAAAAACATGAGAATTTGATTATTGAAACGTATGAAATAAAAATGTATAACAGGCTGTTCCAGTTATACAAACATACACTGTGTTTAAACTGCCTGCTAATTTACTGCTTAAAACAAGTCGTGTGCCAATACCAGCAGACTTTTGCAGAATACACTGTAGAATACAGAAAATTATCCCAGAATGCATTTCAAACAAACAGAGCAGCATGGCTCGGTAGGTAGAGTGGCCTTCTCGTAATCAGAAGGTTACCAGATTGATCCCCGACTTCTCCAGAGGCCCTAATTGCTCCTGATGCTGTGTCATCAGTGAGTGAATGTGTTAACAGCTTGGCACCTCTCATAGCAGTCTCAACACGTCTGCCATCAGTGTGTGAATGTGAATTTCAATGAGGCAGCATTGTAAAGCAATTTGATAGCCGTTCAGGTAGATTGGAGCTATATAAATGCATCATTTACAAAATCAGGGACAGGCTCAAAGCCTTTGTACTTTTCACTCGAGGACTGTTAATGTGTAACTTCATACAGTTTTTAAAGATGTTCAGCTGAAAAAGTAACCATGCGGATTCCCAAAAATGTGGTGAGGTTTTACTTCCTCTGTGAACACAAATGTTCAAATAAAGAAAGCCAGTTTCCCAACAGCTGTTGTCATTAACGTGTGTTGACATTTGCCAGCCTGAACACTAGAGGTAATCAATACTAAAATATTGTTTTTGTAGTTCATGTCACACTGCTGTTCAAACACCATTGTCCTCTTCTGACAACTTGTGACACTGCACAAAACAAACAACGATTTCCCTTCCCTTTTTATGAATAGAACATTTTTGATTAAGTCGGCCAATTCACAGTCTGAAATGTAAAGCACTGGACATTACATCACGTCAACAACCTCACAACCCAAACACTCAAACATTCTTTCAAATCTACTATACATCCATGTCTTTCTTCCATAAACAAAATCCACATGCAATGCAGATGGAAAGCACTGCATATTCAATGTTCGTACGAATGGTATTTTAGCAGGTGCTTCAAAACACAGTGTAAGATTACTGATGTATGAATAGGTAGTTGCATCACCATTAGTAGGATTCAGTTCTGTGCTGTTGTCACTACCGGCTGCCTAGAAGTGTGTTTCATCCCTCAGGAACAACAGACGTGGTGCTTGAATATACAGAGCACTAGTTATGTTTCGTTTAAAACATTAACTATCGAGCCATAGACTGTATAAATGAAGTGGACATAGTAAGCGTGACTGTTTGTGGTACCGCTGATATTTTGGTACCACTAGTAGCTTGTGAATTGCAGAATAGCAACACCCTAAAACATACCAGGCTCTATTGCCTCTTTTACGCTAAATGGAACCAAAGTTGACAAAATAAAGACGTGGGTTTTTTTTGCAATGAGATCAAGCTTGCACTGCTCTCTGGGCTTCTGGGTCAATAGGATCCCAGTAGTTGATGGTCTGCCCCCTCAGATGTTGCGCTAGCCAGGACCTCAAATTACGTCCGGAACCAGAAGTGGTAGAGCTTCAGCTCCTGTACGAGCAGTGGATCATTGGATGACGTCTCCACTTTTTATTTAGCGAATAAGCTAGAAGGGCCTAAAAGCAAAATAATTGCAGGCGAGTATTAACTATTTTCGTGACTTTAATTTGCCATGCCACTGGTGTGTGAAGACTTTTAATGTGGAGACACAGTTATCATTTCTCGCAGGGGATCGCTGCAGGTATCAATCTCATATGTACAGTCTGTTTATTGATCCTGTTATTAAACAATTATGCATGGATGTTTTTAACTTTCAACCATAGACAAACTGTGAATGTTACGCTGCTGCACATGTGTGCAATGATGATGTTTTTTATTCAACATGTGAAACTTGATGACAATTGCAGCAGCAGATATGAAGGCATAACATGTCTATCTTGTATAAATTACTATACCAATTATTTTTATGCAATCATTATTAGGGACTGTGAACAAATAGCTTCTGAGGGCAGGCCAACAGGAGGATCAGGGTGCACAACATTCCCAGTGAGACAACAATGTTGTTTCTGTTTCTTGACTATTGGCCTTTATTGTTCTTTTTCTTCAATTCCAACCATGGAGTTTGTCATCTTTATATTGCCTGCATGAAACAACACAGTAAGAACGCACAGGGCTACCTGGGTCTACCTGTGAGCTTATTGTAGTTAATCTTCTGAACATTGGCATTTCACCACGGCAAAGCCACATCAATTAAATGCGCCATCAGATAATTATGTAGCATAGTGTAAGTGCAATGGATCCTCTCCACACATTTTTCCTAAGTCTGTATGAAGACCTCTTCACACCTTTCTCTGACCTCATGACATCAAGGTAAAGTAGAAGTGGTTAGGAAAAGAAGATAAGAGGGACTTGCTGAAAGCAGCTTTGGAGAGACCTTTTTCATAGCAACAACTTTGGCAACTTTGAAATATCATTCATTCATTAGTGTAATTAATACATTCTATTTATACACAGGGCCTTAATTTGTGATTAGTAACACCTGTGTTTAACTTATATTACGTGTCAAAATGGCAGCTGTGAAAAAGGTTTATCAGACTTCCTTTTACAACATTGGAGGCAACCTGCTGGCTATAAGAAAGAAGCTTTGTCCACTCTGTTTATACAGTCTCTATGGTTTCAGCTGATTCAGTAAATTATTGCGTAGTAAAGGGATTTAGTCTCCCTTTTATCAACAACTTTAGGTTCTGCCTCAGGTAAGCTAATTACACAGTGGCACTATGCTCTACTGCCTAAGGCAGTCTCACAGTAATAATTAGCAACGGCTGTTGAAGCTAACTAAAATGTAAATTACCTTATTCGCTCGGCTGTGGTGTAGTTCCCAGTTTTGGGACTGAGACATGCGAGAAAGAGTAATTTCATATCTCTAACATTTCCTGGAGGCTAGCTCAACACTTGTACCAGCAATGCACCACGTTTGAAATGTTTACAAGTCCGTCTCCCATATAATCCCCTGGAAACACATGACGTTAAGCACGTAGTGTTCTGTCACTGTGGGTCCAGCTCGTCATTTCCTTTAAAGACATTGATCATAAACCGAGTCGAAAAACCAAAGTTCATACGCCTTTCCCCTAAAAATGTTTTACATGCCATTGCGGAGGTAACAAACAAACATAAAAATACCGCAGCACCATTTCCTTCTATCGATGTTACAACGTCTGCGCTGGGAGAGCAAATGTACAAACCATATGGATGGTCTGTTGACAGGCTTGCTGCACACAGCGGTGCGCTAGCGGTTCATTTACAGATCGTTTTCTAGAGCGACGTGCAAGCGCGAGAGTCTGTTGACTGGGCTGTGTAGGTCACGCGGTAGTGCTGTGACACTTTTTGTTGATTTCCAGTTCTCCGCTGACAAAGTACTGATTTAAGGCTAGACGAGGTGAACGTTTGAGGGACAAACAACGTATAGATTAATGGAGATAACTGAAGCCCACTGAGACGCGTTTCAATATCTAAAAGGTAATGTATAACCAAACTCTTTCAAGCTATCGTTAGTCTGAAGCTAGCTTACTTGAGGTTTGTACTTAGTTAACGTTAGAGACTGCTGAAGACTTTTAACAGACAATTCAGATGTTTATGAGTGAGGAACAGCCAGCTGTTTCTCTGCCTAAAATGGGACAACAACGTTTTACTAACCATCTGCTTAATCTGTCTTCTTGTCTTGCAGGTCTAAACTCTTACTAATAAGGAAGGAACATACGTTATTAGTAAAGTTGCTGGAAAATGTCTAATGACAGGGAAGCCAATGAAAGCTCTCCTCTTCTGAACTCTGGCAGTAGACTTTCACTGCCATCAGTTTTCCAAGGAAGAAGACTAGCATGTGCTGCCATCCTGCTGGCTGAATCATTAGAGAGGATTGCTTTCTATGGCATCACATCCAATCTCGTCCTCTTTCTTAATGGTAGTCCCTTTTATTGGGAGGGCACACAAGCGAGCCAGGCACCTCTGATGTTCATGGGGATTACTTACCTGATATCACCATTTGGAGGCTGGTTGGCAGATGCCTACCTTGGCAAATTCTGGACAATTGTGTCTAGTTTGATCCTGTACTTTATAGGAATTCTTTTTTTCCCTTTCATTTCAAATGAAGACACCAGGATAAGCCTATGTGGGGAAGAGCCTGCTTTTCCTGTGCAGCCTGCTGAGTGTCTGAGCACTAACAGTACCCCTCCAAGCAATGTAACTTGCCCCATTCGTGCACCATATTGCGGCGCAGTAATCTATAGTGGACTTTTTTTAGTTGCATTAGGTGTGGGTACTGTGAAGTCAAACATCACGCCGTTTGGGGCAGATCAGGTAGAGTATAATAAAATATTACATTGGAATCTCTGTGTGTTACTAACTCACTGCGTCAAATGGAGTGTATTATAGGCTGTATATGACTAAGATTTATTTTCTAACAATGGCCTGTATGTAAGATTGGGAATTCAGTGTGACGGTGACATGGAGACAGTCATGTGATGAGGTTCCAATTTCCCCATGGCCTTTCAGTTAGACAAGCATGCCCTTGATCTGTGGCGGATTCAAATTGCCATAATGAAGAATAGATAAATACATAAATAAATAAAAAGGGACTCAATAAATACATAGAAATAAAAATGAAAAACAACAACTATATATTAAATAATTTTAAATTACTTCCGATTTTCTCTATTCCCGTATTTCTTTACCCATAAGTCTTATCTGTTAGGGTTCCAGCGATATAGCCCAGGGTTCCATTCAGGAACGGTTAGTGTTTGTGTAACGCTGTTGACCTCCACTTTTGCAATTCGAAAATATCAAAATTGGATTACTTTGTTCTGTGCTAAATTAATCTGCCCCAAAATGTAATGGATTCTTTCTCGGCCAAAATTTCAACACTCGAATAAGTTCAACAAAAATTGGTGCAGTATGTTTTATGTAATCCTGTTTGCTTACAGAAAGACAAACCCGGTGAAAAAAAATAACCTCCTTGGTGGAGGTAATAAATAAATGATTATGGCAGTCCTCCATGTTGATCATCCGCATGATGACTTAAATGTATTTTCCCACTTCATTTAGAGCGTGTTGTACACACACACACACAAATCACTATGAACAATGGCTCGAATGTTAGAAGTGCACATCTGCAATTACCCACAGCACCCTACACAAGAAGCAGTCATAGAAATAAAAGATCATCAATAGGGTCATTGGTTCTCTAAATAATCAAATCAGCAGTAGGTGAAGCCTTTCAAACAAGAGGAATATGATTAATTCTTGAGCCCACTGTGCATATTAGAGAATTTTCACATTTCTGTCAACAAATCTGTTGACACACATTCACAACATCAAGCACCAGACCTATAAACCGCATTTAATTATCCTTCCTTCATTGTGCAATACACAATTCTAGTACTTGCGTATTGTATTTGCAACAACTTCTTGTGGCGATAGACGTTCATTTGTTGAATGAAGTGGGATGATACATCATATCACTTTCAGCTGGTACTATTTGTTCCTCTTTGACAGCAGAGTTTGGTCTTGTGGTGTGTTGTAGTCATGAGATTCATTTTTGCTTCGTGCAACTGAAATTTGGCGATACAGGCATCATGTTGCTTTCAGCACTCACACACCAACTGTTGTTGGTAAAACATGCACAGCATTCTAAACGGCAACATCGGGAGTAAATCAGCCAGGTTTCTGAACACTGAGTTTTGAAGGCAATCATTTTAAAAAAGATTTCCCGTATGAATACTGAATTTCAAATATGAAAGCTTAAAGACACAAGCTTTTACTCTGGAAGTGGGAGGTATCAATACTTGAAAATTGCTTTGTTTAAGTGAAATTAAGATTCACTGTAACTTGCAGCTTGATATCTGTCAAGTGTTAGTTTTCTGTTCATCTTGAGCTTCGACCGAGTTGTCTTCAGGCTCAGCTCTATCGAGGTTGCACATGATAGATGCATCTGTGTCGCCAGCTGTTCGCAGATATTTTGTTAAATTGGGATATGAAATCATTTGTACCCTTTTTTAACTAACTGCAGCTGTCATGTGGATGATCAGTGTACTATTCGCTGATCATTGCCTCTGCCAAGGAGCTTTTTTTCTATGCCCTTTGTTTGTCAACAGGAGTTCGCAAGATCTACATGGCAGATTATCATGAAACTTGGTTGAGCAGTTAAGTAAGCACTGCAACGGTAAAGCAGTTTGTGAGATAGTGTTGTCATCACATAACTAAAGGGCTCTTCCCCAGTCATTTTAATTAATAATGTGTAAAAGGCAATTGGGAGCTGAAAAGGCCTCCTAATGTGTTTGTGTTATTCTAAACACATTATTATGTAGTGGTTGGTAAAGCGTGGAAATCAGTGTGATGATGAATTTTGAAACTGAGACGGCAGAACTGCAGCCGAGCTGCTGGAAGATTTATGCTCAGCATCAGCTTGGTAATGTCGTGACATTATCTCCCCAATAGTTAATTTTGGCTGTACCACTGCATCTTTTCTTCATATATAGAAGACATATGCACTTCATCACACATTGATAACATCTTTTTCCTCCCAGGGGGATAACTGCATGTTGAATGGCTCAATGCCATCAGGGGAATACGATCATTTGCTGGCGTAGACATTACACTGAATTTATTGTAGTTTTAGCAAGGTGATGCTGGAGGCTGTCGTAGCAAATCCTGTACGAATGTTTGAAGCCATAGTTAGCAGATAAAGAATTAACCGAAAACAAGTTTGTTTATTTTGATTATCCCTCCTTCATTATGCTATACACAATTCTAATACTTGCGTATTGTATTTGCAACAACTTCATTTGTTGAATGAAATGGGATGATGCATCATATCACTTTCAGCTGGTACTCTTTGTTCCTCTTTGACAGCAGAGTTTGCGGTGTGTTGTAGTCATCGTCATGCAAACTGGTGTAAAACACATCTGTAGTAATTCTCAGAAATCAGGGGTATTTCTATGACAAGGCTGTAAAGAGTTTGCTTCCTCCTTGCATGTGTGATAAACTAACAGTGATGTGAATGGTTGCTGTTGTCGTCTGTTATGTCAAACCAGGTGAAAGACAGAGGACCTGAAGCCACACGCAGATTCTTCAACTGGTTCTATTGGTGCATCAACTTAGGAGCCATCCTGTCACTGGGAGTTGTGGCCTACATACAGCAAAATATCAGCTTTGAGCTTGGCTACATCATTCCCACTGTGTGCCTCGGTATTTCCTTCCTGGTCTTTCTTCTTGGCCGCACTGTCTTCGTCAGCAAGCCAGCTGATGGCAGCGCCTTCACCGATATGTTCAAGATATTGAGCTTTGCTTGCTGTTCCCAGAAACCCAAGGAGCCTAACTTGCTTCGGTAAGAACGGCGTGTCACCTCTCGTGTCTCAGTGTAGGGCATCTTACTTTGTGATAGAAAAAGATAAAGCTAAAGCTATGATGATGTGTATATATGTGTGTATATATATATATATATATATATAATGTATATAAAAACTGTACTCACTAGAAAGTTTAGTAGGATGATGACGCATGAAGCACCCTGGATGCAACATGGCTGTCATAGCCAAAAGCTTCCATTATAATGAATTGACCACGGGAGACGAGTGGTCCTGTATGCAAATCCAAATTTTTATGCAGCTGTTAAATTTTTTTTGTCCTCCAGACATAAACCAGGCAAAAACCCCATTTCACAACGGTTAAAAAAAATGATATCAATCAAGTTGAAAATGATTAAACAAAAAACACATGGTTCCAGGGGCAACATGGGTTGTTTTTAATTTTTCATTACGCATTCAAATAAATCAAATCATTGTGTGACCGTGATCCTGTAGTTAATGCCATCAATATGCACACAGTGAGGCTGATGAGGTCGGTGGAAAAATATTGACAATGTAAACGGCAAGAGTATCCTCAGCATCCAATTAAAAACTCCTCAGAAAACTCAGCTGGTTCACAATTGCAAGCAACAAAGGCGGATAAAGTGTAGCAGGTATATAAAAAAAACAACATCTAGGTATCTGGTGTATTTTAGGGATAACTCCGGCCAATAAAACTGCTGGATGTTTTTGGTAGGCCTTAATTTTAAAGCCTCATTTGATCCCCAGCTATATTTTTCCACCGGTCCAGCCATTCATCTTCATTCCCTGTGGTGGAAAGTTATTCTGTATTTTTTCTTACTTGACTTAAAACCAAAGTAGCACAATCAGTTCAAAAACTTGACATTGAATATCAGAATTTGGCAAATCCCACAGTCTTTCAAGAATTCCTTATTAAAGCATGTTCTCCAGAGATCGGGATTATAGGCTTTAGGGTTTCTTCTATCCCAGGAAGTGCTGCTATTTAAGGGTAAAATGTTCACAAAAAGGAAGATTAAGCCTCTCAATTCAGGAGCTAGTTTAATTATATTTTATGCCATTTTTTTTATTATTTGGTTGTTTATTTCCTGCTGTCAGTCACTCTGTACCTGTGAATTTTTTTCTTTTTATTCCCATGAAGCAACAAACCAGCACTTCTCGACAGTGCCAAAGTGACCTATGGAGGGAAATTTTCAGAGGAGAAAGTAGAGGAACTGAAATCCCTGTTAAAAATCCTCCCAGTGTTCTTAGCCCTCATCCCGTACTGGACTGTGTATTTCCAGGTAAGATCAACCCATGTTAAGTTTTGACCAAAATGTATTTGCTACCATTCACACAGCTGCACCCAAACAGGCAAAGGGAGGTGCAGACAAAGACACAGGATGAAAAACATGAATGCATTGAAAAAGAAATTCAAGTTTTCTGGATGAAGAAACACACAGTCATGTATTGATATAATAAGAGACATTAAGTGGATGATTGCTTAACTGAGACTGAATCTCCTCATTGTGTTGTAGATGCAGACAACATACATCCTGCAGGGCCTGCATCTAAGGATTCCTGGTACCTCCAACAGCACTGATGAAACCAAGGTAACCATAAGTGAAGAAACTCTCAGCCCAGCTGCCTGTTTTTTGTTTTAAAATAAAATAGCGCAAGTGCGGTGTCATCTGTGCCTTAATATTTTATCTGGCATTGTTGAGAAATGTTAGGTAACAACTGTAAAAATCAGCAGAGTTGACTTTAACTAGCCAGCTCTAACATACCTCCATGAAAGTGGGTTTGAACTAGATTATTTCACAGCTGAAAGTTAAGGGAGTCAATAGGCCACTGTCACACAATGGAAGGTAACAGCTGGCGACAGCAGCAAAGGTTGGTAATGCCTTCGGGATTAAGTCAGAACCTTACTTCACGGACTAATACCTTCGCAGATTAGCAACCTGGCTGTGATTCTAACCATCCACAGCAGCGCCACCGCTCGATTCCTCCAGACTAGTGCTGCCAACCAACCTGCGTTTCACACTGGGGGATTGTACGTTGAGTTGTGGAGGGCTTTAGTGACTGAAACATCCTCAGTTTCTCTGCAACATACACAACTCTTCAGAAATCAACGGTTTTAAAGTGATGAACATTGAATAGACCAGGAAGTACAGAACAGAACAGAATGGACCAGGAAGTACAAGTGCAGGAACTTATAAAGCTCAGGTGTTCTAGTTTTTGTACAGACTGAGGTAATAGTGACATACACACACACACACACACACACACACACACGTGTATATATGTATATATATACATCACTACATGAAATCGCCTATATTTTATTTTATTCTTATTTCATGTAGCTAATTGTTTAAGAACTGTATTGGCTGTATTGTATATTTTCTTCCTTCACGTAATCTGTGTCTACCTTCAAAAGCAGAACTAAGACTTCTCTGCTACCCGTCTCAGCATCAAAAGGGAAGTGAGATTAGGTGTCTTTGTGATTTGTTTCCTCACCTGGCACATTTCAGTAGCTAAGCTGAACAAATTCAATTCAATCTCTTCAAGGAGGCCGAGCCCACAACAATAATATTAACTGGAAATGTGTGGAATGAGTGAATGTGTTGTAATTATCTATGATTAGATGAGATTACTATACACACCACTGTACTACTGGACTATACACACTCAGTAATATGCTTGGCCAGATATATTCATATGAGTCTGAGTCGTATTCACTAATAACGTTTCAGAAGGCTTCTGTTCCATCTGCTTAAGCCTCGTTAAATACAGTTCCCCTGGTCTCTTTTATGCTTTTCATTTGTACTGCTATTAGTTTTAATAGCAGATAATGAGGTTGCATGCATTTATTCATCATTTCTAGTTATGTACTTTGACATCTCTGCTAATCTTGTGACTTGTTTTTCATGCAGTGTCAAACAGGGCATGTGGTTAAGGTTGTGATATTACTGTGGAGTCTTCCTTTCATAGCTGGTACTCTACTGGCTTCTGTTACATTAATGTACCAAAGATCTGTCTAACATTTTTAATTTTAGTTGCGTGTTGAATATCCTCCTGAACGCAAATACGAAAATAATAACAAAATAATTATTTTTTTTATTTTATTACTTGCCGGTTATGTAATTTTGCTCGATAACAAAGAAACGAACGATCTAAGATTTTAATGGTTTGTTTATTTCAACAGTGAGAGACAGAATATCACAAAAATCCAGAAAATCACATTTTATAAGAGATATAAATTGATTTGCATTTGATTGTGTGAAGTATTAGTATTTGATCCCCCAGCAAAACATGACTTAGTACTTGGTGGAGAACCCTTGTTGGTAAACACAGAGGTCAGACATTTCTTGTAGTTGGTCACCAGGTTTGACACATCGCAGGAGGAGTTGTGGTCCACTCCTCTTTGCAGATCCTCTCCAAATCATTAAGGTTTCGAGGCTGTCGCTTGGCAACTCAAAGCTTCAGCTCCCTCCACAGGTTTTCTCCGGAGACTGGCTAGTTCCTTCCGTGATCTTAATGTGCTTCTTCTTGAGACACTCCTTGTCGCGCTGGAAGACTCATCCACGACCAGCAACGAGTCCTGGCTGAAGGAAGGAGGTTGTTGCATGGTTGGAATCTTATTGATTGATTCTATGGACAAGTTTCTTTATACAGGTCACAAGTTGAGATTAGGAGTACTTTTGGTAGGGGATCAAATACTTATTGCACTCAATCAAATGCAAATCAATTTAAAGCTTTAATATGATGTGATTTTCTGGATTTTTTTTGGATATTCTGTCTCTCACTGTTAAAATAAACCTACATATAAAATTCTAGACTGATCAAATATTTATTTCCTCCAAAGTACAGATACATTTTCTTATACCAAATTCCATTCTGAATCTGATTCAGCTGAGTTACTTCACCCTCTTTCCCTGTAACACCCTGAAGAACACTGATATACTATAGAATAAACATTTGCTGGCCACGTCATTAGGTACATTTTTGCAACTAAATGTGATCCAGTACAGCAGCTCTGACAGACCTCCTGCCTCTATAAGGACAACAATGTTCAGTTTGTATTGACACTGTCAGAGAGTAATTATTTAACTAGATGTTTATTATTGAAGTTGTAGTTTGCAGTGGTGTTGAACTGAACTACGTTACATTGAGAGGTGTTCTAATATTTTAAAGATCTTATTTACACACATGAGGGGGAAGAATATTAGAAACACCTTTTAGATATAAGTCACTCTAGTACAGCACCACTATACGACCCCTATAATAAAATAATAATAAAATCATAATTTGTAGGATTACTACGTTTTTGACTGTGTTAACAACATTCATGTTAAAGCTGTTGGATTGGGTTATATTATAGAGGTGTACCTAATGAAGTGGCCAGTGAGTGTGTAATTACAGGGGAAGAGAGCACCGTGCTCTGCCAAAGACACCTCTGTCATTCATGCCAGGCTTTGCTTGGCAAAGAAAACGTCTCAGTTGTTACTTTCTATCCTTTTGAATATGATAATGTGAAAACAAGGGAGGTAAACACCCTCTAAGGAGCTGCGTGTAGATTGCCAGCGGTTACTCCAAGAAATGGAAATTCAATTTGAGAATAAATGATGCTATCAGAAGTGTTAAACCAGAGACGCATCAGCAGCTCCGACGGCGCTTGAAATTTAAATTGCAAAAAAACATCTCCAGCAGTTTGCACTCTTTTCACTCGGGTACTTTTTTCTATCTGACTGATATGTCATCCAGTGTGTTTGTACAGCATAATTATTCCTTTCATAGATTATAGTTTATGGGGATAGATTTAGGTTGTTGGTTAAGTTCTGATTTTCAATTTAAATACGTGTGTTTGCACATTAAATAGACTTCAAAGGCATTAAAGCTAGCAATTATATAAATAATAATAATACTGATAATAATAGAAATATCAATAAAACAATTATAACAATACTACATATTTATACTTTATAATTTGATGATATATTTTTTACTGTTAAGTGACTCCATATTGTCTATTTCCTTATTTTAAGCTTTGACCACCTGGGGGTGCCAAAGCAGTAGCAAGGCCACACTGTCACACGCACACTCATATGCACACAAACACTCAGTGAATTGTGTTTGAATGCACCGACTTCCTCCATTGTTTTCATGCTTTGTTGCTTTCTGTGCAGTTTCACCTCATCTTTCTGCTCTGGCTCCCCTAGATGACGTTTCGCTTCCCGCCAGCCTGGCTCACCATGTTTGACGCAGTGCTCATCCTTATGCTGATTCCCCTTAAAGACAAAGTGGTGGACCCAGTCCTGAAACGACGTGGCCTGCTGCCTTCCTCCCTGAAGAGGATTGCTGTGGGGATGTTCTTTGTTATGTGTTCTGCTGTGGCTGCGGGTGAGTGCACAGATATGTCCTCTCTGCACTGTAACACAAGTTGGTCAGAGGATCACCGAGGGGCGAAGAGAGTTCAGGCTTGTTTGTACATACAATCAAGGCCACAGAAAATGCAGCTTAATTATAGTTTTCTACACCGGCAGTCTTTTGAAACATGGTACAAACACTGTGTGTCAGTGCGTCAACAACAGTTTTACACAGCATGTGGAATATCGACACATCTTTTCATGCTGTCTAAGTATGATTTAGTTGCATTTGATAAATCTTAGTTGCCTTTTTGTGCAGCACTCGGCAGATGTTCTGTCATAGATGCATTAATTGTCCCTGCAGCAAACATAACTTCCCATCTTGCAAATGGGAAGGCTGCCCCGGAGTTTTTTTTTTTCTCCCTTTTTTCCTCTCCCTGTAGAGCACAGGGGGAGCTGTGGCATCTCACTTATCTTGTCCTGAATGACTACACCCGCATGCAGCAGCGCCACTCAGTCCTTTTCAGTTCCAGCCTGTGGATTATTTTGAAAGTCTGAGCCAAGCCTGTCAGTGGGTGCTGCTGCATTGATACATTCAGGCTAAAATATTTGTGAAGGCAGAAAGAAAGCACTTTATATTTTCAGCAACCGCCGCACCTTCCCTTTTCTCTGCCGCACAACACATGTGCCACTTAGAATAGGAACATGTTCTGTCATGAACGAGCCCTTTACAAATAGACTGCGGAGCTTTAAGCAGTTGTTAGACACGCCGTGAAATAAATTAAAGAACATTTCAAAGAATATTGTACACTACAAACATTATGTTTTTGATCGTCCCTAAAACTTTCAAGTTCAAAATCGAGAGAAATAAGTTAGTATATTACCACGTATGTAACCTATATATAATCCTGAATACACCTTGCAGGCTCATTCACATTTTCAAATGCAAGATTGCAGGAAATAGCACACTTCCTAACATATGCATAGGTTTTGTGTAATTTGGAGGAAAGGTGGGTGGTCCAGGGATGAACTTCCTTGTTCTTTACGTCAAGGCAGTTTGTTGAGAGTTTGTTTAGGGAGAATAATTTGTCTATTTTGAGAAATGTTAAAGCCCGACAGCCACAAAACATCCGTTTTCACCAGTGTGATGTGGTGAAAGGTCTGTCGAGCAAATCTAATGTTTGCTTTTCAGTTACTGGTAATATTTTCTTTTCAGACGACATGGGTATCCTGCACGGAAAGGTGCTGAAACATGTTCATTTCCGATGTTGAAAAGCTATTCAGGTATCTGCTTTTCCGTTTGGCTTCCTGAAAGAAAGTGCAATCCTGTCACTCGGAAGTCAGGCAAGATAAATTCTGAATATTGCAGAAAGCAATTTCAGGTCGTGGGAGTGAAGAGAAAGGGTTTACGATGGTGCAGTGATGTGGGCATTTGTCACAGAAAGTAGGGGAATACACAACCTGCGTGCAACCTAGACTTGACCTGAATTTTAAGTCAATTTGACAACTGCTTCACATCTGTAAATAATGTGCTCTGTGCCATTGGAAATAAATGATATTTAAACCGTTTTGATCACGGGTCTTAGATATTTCAACATTTATTCATCCGAGAACGATTTGCCCGGCCTCAGAGTGCTTTTTATCATCAGTGTTGCCTTGCTTCACATTGAGGAACACACATTCACTCCTAGAAGTTGCCTCACACTGCCTTTTGAACTGCATTTCCCTCGGCTGGCGCTCTTTTGTGTCTTTAGTGCTTAGCCGCAAATGTCCCCTGGTTGAAATTGCGTTCTTCAGAGACTGACAGATAAATGACCAAGTGTGGCGTCCTTTGCCCAGAGAATGGCCAGTCCAACACATTGAATTGTCAGCCTGCCACTGTGGCCAGTGTCCACGTCTGTGGCCACACTGCTTTGCAGAGTTAAATCACTTTCTTCACCGCGTAAGAGAAACATGCAGGAGTTGGTGCAACGATATTTCTCAGGATTTCATGTTGCTCACTGACATCCATAGCAAGGAGAGCTGGACCTCCTATGTAGTGCAAAGGGACAGCTGAAAACATGCTGTCAAGCAGATAGCGGAGGATTTCTGATCCCCTTGTGATTTGTGTACAAACGTCACTGACTCAGGCCACACACTGGGGCCGGCTCTGAAAAGCAGTGCTGACATGGCTTTTGATTTTTCTTTAGCATGATCTATCTCGTTCTTTGAACTGTACGTACTGATCTGCTCCGGTTGAATCGCAGTGTCGTTTTTGGTGTCTATACCATGTCTTTTTAAAGCTGAGATGCCAAGTAGCACACTGGGTAGTCTGATGTGTGAGGGGGAAAAAGCCGGGTTTGTGTTTAAATGAAGAATTGCTCTGGGCAGCCCAGTGGCCACACTGCCTGAGATGGACGGCTTGTATTATAGGATAGTCGGATTACAAGGCTACAACTCCTCTCAAATACAGCATTAAGTGCAGTTATGATATGAGGCTGTCTCTGGGAGTTATCTGGAAATAGCTGCTGGTTACATGATAATAGCTATGGACTAAAGCTTCAAGGAGGCGGCAGTGCATGATGACAACTGCTATGCTCTTTTTTTATGAACCATCTCCACTGCCATAATACGTAAGCATGAAGATTGGATCTTAATGACGTGGTAGGGTACCGTGAAAACTAGCTAAATCCTTAATTGACTGTCAGTGAGTCATCCAACTCTTCTGGTGTTTGGTGTTATGTACTTCAGGGAGATATATACTCAGTGCTTCTTTATATTACCCATACTGCACATTGCAGAATTACAGCTCATATATTTGTGTGTTTATGGAGTTGTTTCACTTATATTCACCCAGCTAACTCTGTACACTGTTTGCGTGTCTGTCCCCTCAGGTATTCTGGAGACCAAACGTCTGGAGATCATCAGATCCACTGGTCCCATCGACCAGGTGTTCGGCAACGTCGTCTACTACGCGGCAGATTTACCCATCTGGTGGCAAGTGCCTCAATATGTGCTGATTGGAATCAGCGAAATATTTGCCAGCATTGCAGGTACAGTTGTTTGACATCTCCTGTCGGTTTTGGCCTTTTGAGAATCTCTCATTATGCTCTACGTAATTAGACATAATGATTTAGACGTTGAATGAGATATCTCACAGGGATGAGTCAGTGTCATGGTCTGAGCTGGTCTGATTCACCATGACGCTCTGCCACTCACAGTGGAGTGCCGGCTAAAGTATGTGGGACTCTTTCTTGTAGACGGACTGCAGTGGAGACTAATGCGTGGAGGCCTTTTGAACACAGTTTGAATCATTGCCAGGCTGCAGCAGCTTCATCTGTTTACTGTTTGTAGTCCAGAGGAAATAGATAATCAGCCTTTAATTGATTGTTCTCGTTCTCTCACAGTATAGCGAGAGATTATTTAGTCATGTGGCATTTTATAAACGAAGTGTGGCAAAAGAAAGCTTTTAGTATTAATGTGATCAATAACTTCAAGTGGACAGTTCCCAACAGTGCTCTTCCTCTGTTTGCTTTCCAGCTGCATAGATTATACAATGGACAAATACACACAGCTGGAGTTTGTGTTATATACAATGTATGTCTGAGGGTGTAGTCACTCTCCAATTGTACTGCCATACATTTTCTCCTACCTCTAATTATTATTTCACTTGAACACACAGACAGTGCTGCTGTGTTTTAATTAGCCGGTAATTGTAAAGTGGCCCACTTAAGCATCCTTATACGAATGGTTCAACTCTTTTAGAGGTGTTTTACTGCACTCTGATGACTGGAGAGAAGCGGTGCTTCGCTTGCTGTTAAGCTGATAATATAATAAGTTCATGGCCAAAAAAAGCCTCGAGTTTGCAGTGAGTGCAAACCTCCGGTAAGAACTGTGAAGGGGAATGGACAAAATCTTTTGTCACAGTTTGGTTTGTCATGGTTGCAGTGTTTATGGGTTTTGAAATAGTAGCAGACGACAAGAGAAGACAAGACCAAATAAACTAAGATGATATGTTTAAATCATCTGCTGATGGCAGCTGATTCTATTACAAAGCTGTTTAGTGTAAAACAGTTAAGTGTCGACTGTCAACTAATCCAGTGATGCTTTTTGGTAACAGAAAGTATCTTATAATTCTCAGCATCGATGCCAATGCAGCATCGAAGAGGCCGAAGTTGAGGTTTACGGAGGAAGCTAAGAGGAGAGAAAGAGGCGAGATCCTTACTTGCCGCTCATCACTCAGTCAGTGTAACGTTAGCCGTTAGCATATTAACACAACTGATGTGAGTTCAGATGGAGGCGTGTGTGATGAAAGTGACATTTTTGTGACGTTTCAAGAAACTCTTGTCTTATTAAGACATAATGTGCAATCCTGTGAAAAGCTTTCATCTTCCGCCCAACAGAAGACAGAGGATTGTCTTAGAAAACGTCTTCACATTAGGTGTTTTTATGAACGGGCCTCCATGTCTGATTTTTGATTCAAGGTTTTATTACTTTTTGCTACTCAGATGATTCATCCCAATAAATATCATTTGGAGACAGATGCTTTTCAATGTGAAACCACCCATAATCCTTCACTGGAAATCAGGCAGTGCTTTTCCCTGGAGGAATACTTTCCCTGTTCTTTCACAGAAAGAACAAAAAAAAGGTTTTAAAAGAAAAGCATTGAATCAAGACAGGTCAGAATAGTTCTTCTGTAACTGACGGATGCAAAACGACTTTTTGATACTTTGTTGTTTTAGGTAGAAAACCGCTCTGCAAGCCAGCTCTCATTCCATGCGAGCATTGATCTAAAGAGGAAATGGCATTTCATTAAAATCCATGAGAAGTAATGGCATATTGTTATTGTAGTACAATACTGTGACAATGAGAAATTGCTCTCATGTTATATATGATTGTGGCAAAGGAAGAATAAATTGAATATGGAGCAGAAACAATATTTTATTAAATGAAGGGAGTTTGTTGTCTGCAACGCCGCAGCTGGGCCACGCATTTATCCGACAATGTACTTGAATGAATGAATTGAATTTATTGCATCATCATGATATAGTCATAGGTGTACAGTACATAGGAGTACAATGATATGATGTGCAAAGGGGTCACCCCAAAGAAGCTATCTAAAGCTTATGGTAGGGGGCCCCTGGCTTATGGTAG
>CAAKHC010007381.1:29437-44453 GCA_901007825.1 Macroramphosus scolopax
TGCTAACTCTAAACAGTAATAACAGGACATTGGTCTAAACAAGGAAAATCAAAACAAGGAAATCAAAACATTTCGGAGCCTAGCATTAGCAATATTTGCTTACATCAACATGCTTACAACTTGCAGCGATGCACAACAGAAGTCATCCTTGCATTGTGTTTTCTGTTAGGTCTTTGTCATGTTATGCTCTCTCTCCCTCTCTCTCCATGTCTTTACCTCTACAGTCTTGGTCACGGCTTCAGGCCTTGATTATTCACTGATTGGAGTTTGTAAAGGCCTCTGGCCATGATTGAGTCATTCTCCTATTACTGCGGGTTATGTTGTTGTTGTTGGCTCTTCCATATAGCGCTCGTTTTATTTCTATATCAAGAGTGAAGATTGAACCATTAATATTTAAGACTTTTCCCCCGCTGTTGTGGAACAATTGTCTCTCACATCTACCGGAGTTCTTGAAGGAATTATCATCCTCTTTAAGTTTAAAATCCTTGGATACTGAAATTAGTTTATTAAGCTCAGGTATGATAATGGACTTCAACTGAACTCTGTCGCACTCCTATAAAACACTGGAATTTGAACAAAGCTATCGGGGTCCCTATGAAAGTCAAATCCAGACGTGACAAAGCTATAGGGATCCTTAAAATAAACTTACTCTCCTCTTTCCCTCCATCCAATCCCACAAGGTTTACTTCAAGGAAAATTGTCTGACAGAACTGTGACATATAGCCCGTCTGGTAAAGGGGACTATTTCCCCGTAGTCCTCTTCTGTTTGAATAAATGTGTGTAAAACATCTGTTGGCATCTTCGCTGCAGTCCCCAGTCTTACAGGACAATGTGTTGTTCTTTATGTTCAAACCAAACAAGTTTGTTTGTTCTCAGGCGATCGGAATATGCAGAAGAACCCCCCCCCCACACACACACACACACTGCCTTGTATAGAAAAACTGTATACACATAATCTTCCCTCCTTTTTTCTCTTACAATTCTTCCTTTTGTTTGTGGTGTAGTTGTGAGCATCACTTTGATTTTATCTTGACTCACTAGTGTCCCAGAGAGACAAAAGCTCCATTAAACATACTCCTGCAATGTTGGTCTGTATTTATCTTAGAGCCCCCACCAACCTCTGCAACCCCCTGTGATATCCACCGCTATTGACCAGTGTCGTTATCAAAAGGTTAGCTTAAGATATAAGCAAATGTACCGCCATGAACTTCTGGAAAGGTCATTCGTATTTCCCACTGAGTAATAACTTTGTGTTTGCCCTGCTCTTATCTCAATCCTTTTCTAATGAAGCTTTTTTTTCCCCCCACAGAACTAACGCAGCAATCTTTAAGGAAACTGTTCATCACATTAAGTTGTGCTATGGACCCCTCAAAGGAAGGTCTTAAAAGTCAAACATATTTAACCGCAGCGCTCTAATCTCTCCTGACAGATGTTGCTATAGGGCCTCATTTGAAAAATCACATGTTTGCGGTGCCATGAAATTATCAATGTCAGCTCTCAGGCAGACGGATCTCTGGGCAAGAAGAGACATGCTTACTTTCACCCTCCACAATGTTTCCTCTTCGGTCCCTTGCCCATTTTTCTCAGTCCTTTTCTTTCTTGACATGACACAGTAAATGTGATGTGTTTCCCAGAATTAACTGTTTTTGAGACCAGTGCAGAGCAGAGAATATTCCCAACAATGGCACATCAGACCAGCAGCACCATGGAAAATCAGCTGGCAGGCAGCGGCTGAGCCTCGCATCTCATGTGAAATACTCCCAGTCAAATAACCCCACCATGTCATACACATGCATACAAACAGATATCAGACCCTGGTAAATGTTTTCTCATCGCTCGACTAGCATGGTATTATGTAAAGCTCTCTTTTACATTAGTGACTGCTCCACAGCATCACGTTTTATCTCCTGTTCATCCCACAACAGTTAATATATGTTAACTCTCATTGTTGCAGGTCTGGAGTTTGCCTATTCCGCTGCCCCCAAATCCATGCAGAGTGCCATCATGGGGCTCTTCTTCTTTTTCTCCGGGGTTGGCTCCTTCGTCGGCTCCGGATTGTTGGCTATCGTGTCCCTCAAGGCGATTGGCTGGATGTCCTCCCACAAAGACTTTGGTAAGAGATGTGGTGATTTACTCGGCTTGACAACCGTCATTGTGTAACACTCCGGTAATGATGTTTGACACTGTCATGAATGAGCAGCTGTGAATTGTTTCGACACGACCGGTGTCATGGGAATCCCATTTGGCATTATAGCGTGGTTGAATTTAAAGAATGATGCTGCTGTAGTCAAAATAACTTCAACACAGAGATGATTGATCTTCACCCCGACTGTTTTCTCTGGCCTGACCACACACCGCACTCAATAGAGCATCGCTGTTATCCAGCCTGCTGTACACTGCAGAGTCTAGTATTGACTCTGCACTCTGTGTGTGTGTGTGTGCAGACTTGTAATAGAATTGTTGGTATCAATTTAGAATACAGGAACTTCCTGTACTAGTCGTTGGACATACCTTAGGAATGTTTCTAGCTTGTGTTGATTTAAAATCCACTTAAAGACTTTGTAAATTAGCCGCAGGGTGGGTGAACAACACCCTCCGCAGTTGTCTTGTTTTAGGGGTGTTTCTCCATAAAAAAAAGAGCCTAACGACAAAAGGTTTGTGTAAATCTGTCCAAGTGGCAGAATGAACAAGGAGTGGAGGCAGCTGACGGATGGGTATCCGAGCAAGAGAACGGCTCCTATCCCAGATGCGCTTTTTCCCTGAGCGTGCGGTAAATAAGCCAACACTGTAAATTGTTTACCCACAAACACCTAATAGCTCATTAATACAGTGTGCCGGCAGGTAGAGGTGTACTTTTGATGATGTTAGCACTGGAAGATGCTTGGCACGCTTCATAAATCCTTGCTTTGCTCAGCCTCACTTGACTGGAGGGGGAGTTAAACTAGGGCCGGATTGCCTGGAGACTTCTTTTGTTTTCCAAAACCAGTCATTTAAAAGGTGAGCTGATGAAATGGAACAAAACACCCTCCTGGCCACTGATAAAAGACACATGGCACAAAGCTTAGGTATTAAGTACAGTCTGAGATCGTGCAGCTTGTTTTTTGTGGCTGTTTTTCACAGTTTGCTGGATGTTAGCTTCTTCAAGATCTCATGGCTCTCTTGGTGAAATGGATTCAACTTATTTCCATGGCCGCAGGCGAAACGGTGCGCGGTAAACAGCAATCCTGGGTGAGCTGTGCTGAGTTGTTCTGAGCTGTACTGGCCTGAAGATAGATGAGCAACATTAATCACAGGCTGGGGGTCTGATTACATAGCCCTGCTCCTCTTAAGTAAAGCTGTCCCTGCAGCGCTAACATGGAGATGGTGCTGCTAGTCTGTCATCTCACTGGTGGATGTTCAGCTCTCCTGTCATGCTGTCACCATGTCTCCACCTGCTCGACATAAAGTAATGTTGGTAAGAAACAGTCAAGGTAGTGTGAGTGAGTTATCCAAGTCATTGCGGCGGTTCCGTCTGGTTCAATCAGTTCAAGGCTGAAGTTCTTAGTTTGGACAGTTGTCAGAGAGACGCCCACTCACCATATGTCCCAAACCATTTGAGCGGTCAACTATTTGTCAGGCTAATATTCTAATGACTCCTGTCGTGTGTTGTGTTGATGTGTGTGTGATCACACTGTTAAGATCAGGATTTATACGGTCAGGAAAAACCTGGACAAGTTTCAGAGAAAGAAATAAAGCCACAAAGATTTGGAGATAGATGTAAATTAAAGTTGGATGTTGTCTGTTCCCAGCTGAACTAATCTCACCAGCTCTCGGCTGTTGCCTTTTATTTCCCGTATACAGTGATCCCTCGCCACTTCGCGGTTCACTTATCGCGGATTCGCTATTTCGCGGATTTTCATAATGCATTTTTTTTTTTTTTGGTGCATTGTGCTCTGCATTCTGATTCGCTAAAAACTCACTCCCGCTTCTTGTATCAAAACATGCTACGAATTGTGCTATCATTTTGTCGTCTCGTGCAGTTATGTGTACGTACTGCACACATAACTGTTGCCCGCGGTGTACTGCACCGCGGGCTTCAGAAGAAGAGAACACTGCAGAGCGCAGTCAGGATGCAGCGGCCCAGTCTGAAGAGCAGTGAAACGGCCTACACGCGAGTCACTGTATTTGTATACATGTAATAGTTGCTAATTGTAAAAAAAAAAAAAGTTTTCTATTTCGCGGATTTCACTTATCGCGGGTCATTTTCGGAACGTAACCCCCGCGATAAACGAGGGATTACTGTAGACACGAGAGCTGCATTGTCTTCCTTATCTAACTCTCAGCAAGAAGACAAATAACCTCGTTTCCCCAAAATGTGGAAATATCGCTTTGAATAATAAATACGTGAAGCAAATGATCCTAATAGAAATTAAACTGTCTAGTACCGTGGTGTACTGTGTAGTAGCCTTTAAGCTCAGTGATTCTGTGTAATCAAGATTAACATGTTGGGACTCGACTGAACTAAGTGGCTGGCTGTGAATAAATCCTCACTTTAAATTCGTGGTGTAATTATTTAATTCAACCTCCTGAACAGCCAATAAATGAGGATCTAGATGTGTTGGCCTTTTAACAACAGTGTGAGAAAGTTTGCATCTGTACAGATAACATTACCGGCCTGGAGTCTTCAGTGTCCGTAAGTGATTGACTAACACATACTGTATGTACCTGCAGGCTGCAGGGGAATCGGACATACTTCAGCCACATCTGTTTCCATACTTTAAACATACTGTGATTATGTGTTGAAATGATTGATCCCTGGTGTGGTTGTGTTTGATGGAGGAGTCATTCATCACACTCTTTATTCGCTATTCATATATATCCTGTCCTATCAAAGACAGTCTGAAGCCGCTTTCCTGCCATAAACCAAGTCATTCAAACATCCACTTTTATTCTCCTCACAAGGGCACCCTTCACACAAGGGGAAGGTTTTTTTTTTTTTCATGTCTAGAAAATGGCGTTTGTTGCATTTAATTTGCCGCCGCTTTGTGTGGATATTTTTAACTCCAGATACTTGGCTTTTGTGAGCTGTTATAGACACATGACAGGATGTGGCCTTTTCGCCCGACCTGTTCAAGTCCTGACTGATCTTATATCAGATGTCTGGGACGTGTTAAGACATTCTGAGCGAGCTGACATTCGCACATCCTGCTCGGGCAGTTTTGGATCACATTCAGTGAAATGTCAATGTTTTAATGGAAGTCTTTAATGTCACAACTGGCAAAGTTGATATGAACTCCAATTCTGTTTGAAAACTTTTGGGGTGTTTGGTTGACATGGTAAGAATGTTGGCTTCAGGGCTGATTAGAGGATGGAGACAGTTAGCATGTTGTCGGGCTTTACAAAACTCACCCATCAGTCATAACGTTTTACGAGCAGGTGGACGGCTCCCGAAAATAACAATATTTATAGGCCAAACAAACATGAATTGATTTGCTCTCTAATTTCATTCTGAGGCACTGGATGGCATTAAATGCACCGAAGCATTAAAATGTCGGGTCATTGCACCGAACGTCTGAATCAATTGATCCATTTTCAAATGTTAAATTGATATTGACCCGTTTCATCTGGACTCTTACGGTCTGCTCAAATTGGCCCATAAGTTCTATGACTCAGACGGCTAACCTCTTCTGTTGGGGCTCTCCGTGTAATCACAATCCTGTCATTTACTAACTCGGTGATGAAAATCAGGCCATCTCGGCACACACTTGGAAGTCTCTCAGAACAAATGTGTAACAGCCGGGCTCCGGCTGTAATACTCCGCTCTGATTGGTTCGCCCTCATTGCTGGACCATTAAAATACTCGTCAAATATTTATTGAATTCATTCATGTTTTTTTTTTCTTTTGCAGCAGGTCCTTGTTTAGTATTTTGCTGCTGTAATTAGCCTTACATGTTTTTAAATGTGCTTAGAAGCCAAGTGGGCCCTGAGGGCGGAGGCGGCTGGAACGAGGAGGTAGAGCCAAACTTAATGGGTAATGAAATTACAGCACAAAAAAACTGAAACCTTGCACAATTCTCAGGACTGTTTCAACAAATTGGATTTTTTTTTTTTGCCGGCCCTTTTTCATTCCGTGAGTCCTAGTTAAGAAAGAGCTTTTTGAAAATCTATAACTAGGTTGAGATCCAGTAATCTGTCAGGATAATCTAAAGGCTGCAGCTGGATTTTACCATCAAAGGGCTAAAAATACAGTGAAATCCGGATTGTTATGTTCTTGATATTTATGAGAAAAGTGTACCGTGCAAAGATAACTGATCTTGCACTAAAACCATTTTGGTTTGGACAGTATGAAGACGTCTTCCATTAAACCAAACCATCATTTACGTTAATAAGAACATTCTTATCTTTCCGTTAAGTGCACAGCTCCGTTCATTACAACTGCAGGGGTGGACTCTCTGTTTACTATCTGTTAAAGTGAATTATCGATCGGGAATCCAACCGTCCTCGCTGCGAATGCACTTCCCTGTCAACCACATTGTTTTGCACTTCATGAATTATTCAAACAGTGCTTTGGTTTTTTGATCTATCTCTCACCATCCGAGCGTTTGACCAGATTTAGATGACAACATAATAAGTTAAGACCGCGACACGGGTCAAAGTGTCGTGTCAGATTTTCCATTTGCTACTCATTTCATTAATGCTCTGGCACAACATCACAGCCGGCTCTCTTTTCCCAGATCAAAGGTTTCAAGTCATATACTGTAGATGGCCCACTGCACAACACATCGACAGAAGAATCGGTCCTGTTTGTTGCATCCCGTCATCACAGTGTTGCTTTATTCCTCCCGATTTCTAATTATCAACGAGAGCGTGCACACGGCAGAGAGAGTGGGAAGATCGCTTTCTATCGGCACACCCCATGTGGTGACATAACGGAGTGTGATCTGCTCTACTGAACCCAAGTGATCATGCACACCTCCGGGATCACTTGTTTCATATTAGTTATCCTGCTCTTTGATCAGCAGCACAGGACACCCTGTTAAATCATGTACAAGGACATGAAGGTTTCAAAGATACGTTGTGACACCGCTGCCGCTAATGCAGAGGAGCGGATGTTCTACAGACCCCAGGTGAGGAGCACGTGCATGTTATAGACAACTAGAGGCGTGAAGCAGTCCAGCTATTTATAGATGACGGGAGTTTATGTGGATCCGAACATCATTTCAGTGTTTTGTTGCCTGAAAACTGCTAATAATCTGATGTCTGTAGTAAATATGAAGATCACCAAACTGTTAGCTTAGCGTAGCAAAAAGTCTGGAGACACGATTCTTGATACTTAAATAATAAATCAAATTAAAAAATAAACTAGTTCATCTAGTAAACACAATAAATATCTTTTATAAAAAAATATTTTGGATTTATTATTAAATTGTAGCCTCCCAGTTATATTTACAGATCCATTTATCATGTTTTTTTTTTTAATCCCTCTGTGAGATCAACGCCATCCAGGGCTGATTAACTAGTGAACAATGTTCCCTTTCTCACTGTTTCCCTAACGTACTGCTGTTTGAGCTGGTGAACCAGCGGGTGGAGCCTCTGCAGAGACGAGGAACCTTCCCTGGTCTTTAAGAAGCAGACACTGTGGATATTTTACAAGAAGGGAAACAGTGCTTTGATTCATTAGGCCCCTGCATGCCCCAGAGTCTCTCTCTCGCTCGCTCGCTCGCTCTGCTGCACTGTGCATCTGAATTGTTCCACCTTAATGTTGCGGCTTCTCATATTCCAAAATGATTCAATAAAATACCTAAAAACAGAAACATCCGAAATAAGTGAAATATTTACAAGTTTTTTAGTTCAAAGGCATCTTCAGGGGTCTGTTAGGTGTACAGGTGCAATTAGCACACACACTCTCTCTCACCCCGCACACTCATCCTCCTCATCATCTGAATAGGCAGAAGTTGAATTGAGAATTGCCCCCATATCTAATTAAAATCTAGCCCGCTTCTCTTCCTCTCTTTTATTCAGTGTGACAGCTCCACATGCGGAAACTAATAGGAGCTTTCTGAGGAAGACAAGGCCGCTCCGAGGCATCACATTCACTCGTTTGATGATAATGTAGGATGTATAGCTGAGCTATAGGTGTCTATAAATATCTACGTGTGTGCCTGTCCGCTGGTGCAGCTGTGCCTTACCTGAAGCTCAGACACATTTTCTCAAATGTGGCGGAAAAGAACATTCCAATCCAGTTGTCTCTGCACCGAAACAGAGGAGACGTCGTCATCAGCTTTGCCCTTCGTGTACAAACCCAGCAAAATGAGAAATAATTAATTTGTTTACAGCCTTCCTCTTTAGTTTGGTGTCTGAATGAGGACGACCACTTCAATTCGCCGTGCATCGAGTGAACTGAAAGACAGCTCGAGTTTAAAGTCTTGAAACACAGTGAAAAAGTGTGTGATGAATGTCAAGAAGTATAATTACTCAGCTTTGTAGTGCTTGAAGCCCACTGTTTGTGCTTGGTTTAGTCTGATTGTCCTCTCCTCCCTCCTCCTGTACACAACTCGTACTTCATCCCCGGCAAATCACAGAGGATGCTCCTTGTCATCGCGTCCTATTCCCCTGAGGAGACAAACAGTTCCTCTGATACAGATGAAAGGCTCCCTAGCAACATATCACAGACTTCATTACTGTTATTCCTGATACTTCACTCATCAATACCGCCTTAATGGAACCACGCAGAAGCGTGGGGTCAACTGTCTTCACTTTCCGATGGTTTTACAACAGCGAGATGAGAAGAAACAAGCCCTCCTGCTGAATCTTAATTCCTGACAGGATCCCTGCCATTCTCACTTCAAACCTGCTTGTTATGTCTCGCAGAAACGTTGCCGTCTCCCGTCGTTGCACGCTCGTGGTCCTCACCTGTTCGTCTTTTAACATCAATCTACATGTGTTGTCGTTTTAAAAGCCAGCTAGCTGTTTGGAGTCTTAGCTAAGGTTGGCTCATATTCCAGTATGATAATGCCCTGATTTTTGCCTTCCAGGTAACATCAACGACTGCTCTCTGCACTACTACTTCTTTCTCCTGGCGGGCATCCAGGGCGTCACCTTGCTCGTCTTCATCATCGTGTCTGTCAAGTACGACAAACAGAGGAGCAAAGCAGCAAGCCTAAGGCAGAGGCACAGCACCACCTGACCCCCAGCAAGTCCCACGTTACCCCCCGCCATACCTGCCTTCTTCAGTCCAACTGTTCTGCACCCAAAGAGCCTGTTGAATTACTAATCAAAGCCTGCACACGTTTGAGTTCCCTCTCTTTAAAGTCTGTAGAAGTTCATCATTTAATTGTGTTTCTTATTTAAGTTTGTTTTAGAGTCTTTATCCTGTTTTTATTTTATAACTGATTGTTTTCCATTTCCCCTCCACTTGTTGGATGGACAGGTATCACAGAACATATAGAGAGCTCTCTGTATACTGTATATGCACGAGCCATATATTTAATCATCTCTGCAGCACTCCCTTCTCCTCCATGTTTACTCTGTTTCCTTTACACTCGAAGTGAGGAGGAGCGCCATGAAGGTACCATCTAAATATTTCTATTGAAGTTGTTTCTGAAGTTCGATTTTTAACTCTTTATTCTGTTTGTGTGATTTTCTTTTGCTAACCACTTTTGCTACCTGACCTTGATCCGGACCTTCAGAATCGAGCTGAATCCTTACAATGATTTTATGGACGAACCTCCTCAGTCTAAAACGAGGGTTTCTGTGTTTTAAGTGTACTTGAACGTCAGCTTTATTTCTTAATAGCTTTTAGCACTATTGGGCTGCCGGAGAGCTTTTAATATGCAGCAAAATCCAAAATGTGAACACATTGACATGGTTTAATGATGATTTAAGCCGATTCTCACAGATGATTGATTTTAATGTTGAGATGAAAAAAGTTGTTATTTTTTGGGAGATTCCGAATAACAAACACACGTTTGTATTTTACTATTAATTTCTCAGTATATTCCATGTGTGTTTCCACTCCTTGTTACTGATGTAAATCCACCTGAAATCACAGTTTACATTAACAGACAAAATCATAAATGTTAATGATAAATTCAGCATGTTAAAAATACTCTGAAGCTTCATGGCAGTTTTGTTTCTGTTGTTTATTTTATTTTAATTTCTGAGCGAGCTGCAAAACTGCAAGTCAGTGTGACAAACACTCAGTTTGAAACTGAAGTGTAAACCCTGATTATCTCCTTACAAATATTGTTGACTTAAGTGCCTTTATCTTTACAAAAGAGCTCTCCTCTTAAAACACAAGTAATTATCTAATTCACATCGATCCATGAAATTAAGAATAGTAATCTATATCTTTAAAACACCAAAAATAAATGTTCAGTAGAGAAAAAGTTCTGAACTTAAAAGAAGAAGCGTCAGTTTTGTTGTATTTGTTTTGGTTCTGTACTTTTCAGGGAGAAATGTTGCTCGTGTGACTTTTCCAGCCTCCATATGAGTTTTTGCACACGGCACAGATTTGATTTGAAACAAGAAAACTCTTGACGAATGGATTCAAGCGACAGAACTCTGCCAGAAATGTAAAACTGCCTTTGAGAGCTCCCCTCAGTGTTTACCTTGTGATGTATGAATTTGTAAAAGCACATAACTAGAATAACTGGATGTTCCTTGTATTATTGTAAATTCTATACTGACGTCATCATCTCAGTCTTTTTAAAAGAGCTTTGTATTGTTTACTTTGAGATTATATTCTGTTTTAATAGTGTTACAGATCCAGAATATTGATTTATGGTGATATTTGTGGACATTAAAATATTTTGAGTTAACGACTTGGTTTTGTTTTCACTCTTCAGATCTTTGTCACTTCACAATCAGGTGCTGGATGAGAGGCGATGTCATCGTTCAAGAACACGTAGGATATGTATTCACAAAAAGAGGAATCGTCCGAGTCCTCCTCTGGGGTCAAAGAGTGAACATGTTCTGTGGTATCTTGAGGAAATATAAAGCCAAAGACTAGATGCTGAGGTTTTGTTTGCCGTCCACAGCGGCGTCGGAGCATGTAAACGACATTGGTAGTAGAACATGAAAATGAGGGGGAAGGTCTGCCCTCACCAGCATGTTGTACAGATTAGTGGATCTCTAATAGACCACTCGAGGGGTTTGGAAAACAGTTGCTAAGCACCGAATCCTCCTCAATGATTAGCCATTTCTTTATGATGCACTCTGCACGTCCTTGGATGTCACATAATCTACACGGTAGTTAAGATGGTGATTCTCCGTATTTATTTGACGCAGTCTGAGGAAGAGTCTTGTGCTGAGAATGTCACGCAGCAGGAAATAAAAGTCCTTCATGGACTCAGAGTGAGGATCAATCTCTTCCTCGGCGGTTCAAAGCTGTTGACCGCCCGTGAGTACAAAATGTCACATTTTGCCAGATGTAGAGAGAAAACACGTTCTCGTCGTGTGCTTTAACGTGACACCGTGACCGCGACCGCCGTGTTGTTTCTCAGTCGAATCACACAGATTGTGCCTTTAAATCCTGCCACGACGCTTTCATGATTGGGGTTAGGGTTTGTTGGCCCCCAGACAAACTCAAAGTGGAGTGACTAAATTATTTATATTACAAAAAAAAAAAGCCACCCTGTGGGCGGCTGCAGAAAAGTCTTTCAAACACGAAGGTGTAAAGCTTCCTCCCGCGGTCCCGACGGGAAGGCAACATATTTCTTCTAAGCATCATCAGACACAGATTGAAATCAACAAGTCATCACAAATCATTCTTAAATGCTAAGGCCTCCCAGCCACGAGGCTCCGAGAGGGCCATTTCCCGTTTAATTTGGTCAGAGAACCCACATAACCGTGACTGAGCAGACAGCTTGATGTTTGAAACCAACGCAAATGCCTCTGGGTTGTAATTCTAGTGCGGCGGCTTGTTTCTCATGTTGAGAGGAATTCCTGACACATCCAAGTGGCTGTAGAGGCAGAATTGCCAGGCTATAACACTGAGATATATGGCTTTGGTCTGGCCTACCAATATTTTAAGTTGATTTATTGGCCAGGTTTCTAAGCGAACAACAATCCCTTGGAGGAAACACCTTTTGAATACATTCACACCGCCACGTTTTCCGTCTTCTGTTGGAGCGTGTTTTACATGAGGCGACGTAATGACTGATCACTTAGACTAAATCCTCATTCTCCGGTTAAGTACGACTGTTTTTGAACTTTTCCTGCTCATATTCTTCGCCTGGCTCGTCTCCACGCTCGACGTCAGGCTCCTCCGCGGCGCGTTGGCAGGCCATTGTAATCTACGAAATGTTAAGCTGCTTTTAATTGTTCTACTGACTCCTACCTGCGTAATGAGAGACCGGCAGATGCTCCCGAAGATGTTCTTCCGGTAATTGGAGGATTAGGAGCTATCATTGCATGTTAATTAAGATAAGCTAAAGCAGACACATTGTTGAAAAAGAAAAAAAAAACGTCAAGGCAAACATATCGCCTTCCCCGGCGTGCTAATCATCCGCATCCACACAGACCTCATGATCCTATCGAGGCCGTCGTCAGCATCTTGGAGCCCGTTCTGGGACGTTGACGGACAAGTTGTTTAACTCCTTCATCTGTTTCAAACCCGTCATCCTCAAAGAAGAAAGCATCTTCAAATCTCCTGTTGCATTAAAGAACCGCTGGTCTCGCTGCCTGAGCGAGTGCTTTCTGCCGGACTGAATCGGGGATGTTCATCCCGACAGATGATCTGTGAAATAAGCAACCGTAAAATGCTTTAACAGTGTACATCCATCTGGATTTACAACACAAGCCTTGGTTATTATGAGCGGGGCCCCGTGGTTGAGAGCATCTTATTTATACAGAAAGGAGGTTGACTCCCGTAAAACAGTGCAGGAATCAAAATAAATCTCCGTCAGCCACGCTGGGGAATACTATTCATGCCAGGTGACTTCTGTAAGCCCCCTGACCTTCTATTGTTTTCCAACAGGAGGAAAAATGCCCTGTTTTGTCTCAGAGTGCCGGCTGATATGTCGTTCCCCGTGCACGGAGCCCCAGAGGTCCTCCTGGACCGATATATCTAAATGACATGGTTGGGTACTCACCTCGTGCAGCTGAAGGGCTTCACTATCAACTGCAGTTGTACGTTCCCTTTGGGTTCCTGAGTCACGGCTGATGTGTTATTGGATTGTATGTGTTTGTGTGTGCGTTTGTATCGGATGTGAAGTTTAAAACCCACCCAGAGGAACGTCTTGATGCTAAGAATAGTCTTTTCTTTCAATCATAACAATTAAATGATCCTTTATTTGGAGAGGAAGGTGCATGATTTGGAGATGGAGCAACTTTCTACTTGATGAAGTGATTCTAGTCTAACATGGTCCTCTGCTTGGAGATCTAACTGAAGCATTTTATGTCGGAGTATTAACAACTCACCTGTTTTTGAGGGATATGTTCAATCGTTAATTTGGGAGGTGCAGAAGCTCAGATTCTCTATAATAAAAAAGACGCTTTACAAGCTGCCCCTGTGGTATTAAATGGTTTCACTTCCTGTTTCCTGAGGTCGTTGTTTGTCCTCCTGCCGATCCCCCCACATCTTTTGGAAGTGTTGGATGAATGAAAACACAATTTTTACATCAGTTTCAGGTATAAATTCCTTCAAATGTTTGTTGATCCAGTTAGGAAACATCTGCAGCACAGCAGCGAATCGAGATTGACGGTTCAGCACCAAGAAGAAAGAAGTGTTTGTAGATCTGATGGTTCCAACTGAGCAAATATTCCCCTGGAAAAAAAACATGTCAATGTCATAATGTTTGGAAGATACGTGACTTGTGAAACATTGGTGGAATATATACATGAATTATGAGGCAAAAAAAATTTGCTCATAATCCGTGCTCACGTCTCACATTTGAGCAGTGTCGTAAGAGGGCGGGGCTTAGGGGGGCTTAGGGGAAACCCACGTGACCCAGAGAGGAAAGGACTCTCCTGAGGGGCTTTTCCTTCATAAATAAAAAACAACTCTCCGTGCAAAAAAAGTTTTCTCCGTTGTTTGTCCGTGCTCTTCCCTACAGGGTTGTGTGCAGGACTTTGATACCTTACAAGGATAGACAAGTGTGTGTGTGTGTTTGTGTGTGTGCGTGTGATCAGGTGGGGGACAAACAAAACACAAATTTGGCCCAAGGTTTTTGTTAATGAGCAGTGCCCAGTGTTTTCATCGGTCTCCCGCAGCTCCATCTGTAAAAACCCATCAGATCGGAATTTCAAGATGACCTTGTCATCGGCTCCTTCGTTCCTTCCGCTACAGCATGTTTACTCGCTGTGAAACTACTGTGAACTGATGAATGCGAAGGAAGCGGCATAAATCAAGCAGCGAATCATTTGGAAATTGCAAACACAGACCACAGGGAGCACAGCCAACCATTAGTAAGAGTTTTTTTGGTCTCACGTCATCAATTTAATTAAAAATCCATTTAAGATGGAGGCCTGGGGAAGTTTTTCTCTTCTTTCCTTTCAGGGAAATGAAGTCTTTGAGGCCAACCAAAGAAAAAGTGCAGATCCCATCCTGCAGGAATGGAATCACTGCATCTCGACTGCCACATACGTCTGAAACCGGAGCCCAAGGGGAGGACATGGTGGGTCTTTAATGGGCGTTTGTTCCATCCTTACCTGGGAGAGGCTGCAGCCACCGACAGTGGTCAGAGGAGGAGAGCTGCAGTGGTGTTTTAATTACGCACGGCCCACCATCAATCATGCCCCTTGTGGCTGACAGTTAAATCCTTCCAGACCTACAGCGGCTCTCCTCGCCCTTCACACTCCACAGACGGAGCACGGCGGCCACAGTCCCGGCGCACTGTGCACACGGACGCCGCTCCTGGAAAAACATTAGCTCCTTGGAGGTGGTCTCATATCTAGGATAGATATCAGACAGAGACAAAGAGTGGAGGGTTTTTTTCCTGTGTGTGTGTGTGTGTGTGTGTGTGTGTGTGTGTGTGTGTGTGTGTGTCAGCATGCAGTGTTTACTATAGGAAAGGGAGCAAAAGAGGAAGTGATG
>CAAKHC010007381.1:55615-74465 GCA_901007825.1 Macroramphosus scolopax
CTGTGAAGCGATGGGAATGAAGATGTCAGCTGCACACTCTTCAGAAAAGTACAATACGGGGAGATTTGAGAGAACACGTGCAACCGAGAGACATTGACAGAGGGAATAATGGAAGATCCCTTTAAGAGACTGTTCAGCATTCAACGAGGTTCAAGAGAAACGTACGAGGAGGGACGAGAGAACATCCCAGTGTGGATGTGACTGAACACTCACACTGAGATCATGGAGACACCGGGTTGTACAAATTACAAATACTTGCTCATCAAATGTACTTGTACTACAAGACAAGTAATTTGAAATGAGTCAATATGAAAAAAACATTCAAAACAAGTTCCTGTCAATCGAATTAACCGTTGATGCAACCGGGAAAACTTCACACATGAGAGATTCTGCACAAAGGTTGCATGATGCAAAAAACTATTTTAAGTTGGGATGGAGGTTTATTGATGTTACGAATTAGTTTGCAGAACAGCTGATTAACACTGCTAACGTGTCTCAGGTTTGTGTTGTGACCCTCTCATGCGTAGTGGACGCTTTAATGGACAGCTATTAAAAGGGCTGTTTTCTTGTACACGCATGGCTGCAGCTGCTTCGTCGGTGGTTGGCAGGGAACCGGGTGATGCAGGACGGTGCACTGTGCATGACTTATAAGTCTCTTTCTGCACGGACGTTCGGTGTAATAGTTTGTTAAATTATCAGGCACAGATGTTTTTTCCTCCTGTCACTATGTGTGGTTTGTTTGTTCCAGCGTGTGGAGCTCTCTCACCGGGTTCCACTCGTCCAGCCCAACTTATTAAAGGCCAACCTTTGAATTTACAAAAACTAGGACAGTTCTATGGGCTCATAACTGATGGGAGCCCTTAAAATAGTTGATGGGGAGCAGTATTTTTTGTTATCATGGGGCTGCTCCCCTGCATGTATTAGTCAGCCATCTCAGAATCTAATCTAAGGTTAATCTAATAAACAAATCATACCCAGCGCCAAGAACAACCTGCTTCATAAAGCAATTCTTCTTTCTGCTCCATTCACTTTCATGCCTACTTCTGACTTCAGAGCGAGAAGCTGCATATTAATGTGTGTGTCATGCTTGTTTTCCTTGCGCCCCTCTCATTGTGCTCCGTATTAGCTTTGGCGTTTTTTTTTGCTGCATTTTTATTTTCTGCTACAAAAACAACGACAAAGGTCATTTGGACGGAAATAGGCAGAGCTGCATCTATATATACAGATGCAGCTCAAATCTGACAACGGTCTTTGTTTGAATCTTGTAGGGAACTCAAACACGGCCGCGTACTTTAAAGTACAAGTACGCAGACCCGGGCGAGCCAGGGATAAGTACGAGGTATTATTCTGAGAAATAAAAACTTAACAAGGAGATATAAAGTTATTGCAGTGTGTAAAATAAGGCAGAAAGAAGCTCAATATGCATATCTTGAGAGGGGTGTTGAAGGAGTGGTGCTTGCCTGAGTGCTACGCCTACAGTTAAGTTTGCTGTCTATGAAGGCTTATCTTGTCCCCGCTCTGACAGGGCTTAGGGAAGGAAGAGGTGAGCCAAACAGGCAGCGTCAGTCAAAAACTATGCGAGAAGCACGCCCTGATGTACTCTTTATTTCTCATTTCACTCTCTCCCTCAGCGTGGCCGTGACTTACCAGCCCGGCCGATGGTGGAGCGTCCTAACACTCGCTATTGTAGCTCACTGGCTCGGCTCCTCGCAGGCTTATGGACAGTGGACCAATGCCCGTTTTCACCAACAGGCATAGTTCTACTTTGCAAGGTCATGCCTGTTATCCCCTGATAAACAAAGACAGGGGGAAAACAAAGCCCTGCACAGCTCATCAGAAGTCATGCCGGAGTCAACAATGGCACCGCGACCCGGCTGTCCCCACTGATAAAGGCATACCAGCACACAGCTTTGAGAACAACATCCTCGACAAGCCATTGCACTAGTTGAATGCTCCGCCTCTGTCACTCAAAATAAGAAGGGGAGCAGAAATAATTAGAGAAGCCACACTGGTGTGTAGGAAGAATCCAAGTCCAAGCTCCTTTCCAGAAGTAATTACTGCAGGTGTGGGCCGCTCCGTCCATTGATGGATTTCAGCAGTTGCAGAACAGCACCGCACGCTGGCAGAGGCTGCCAGTGATGACGCCCCAGGGGAGAGGGCTGACCTCCAAACAGCTCTAATAATGTGCTGTCCTCCCGCCCGACAAAAGGCACAATGGCAGGACCACCCTAAGCCGTTCGTAATGACAAGCTGAATTGCAAAGGTCAGCCATTTTCGGAAATTGGGAAGCGCGAGGTGAAGTGGTGTTCAGTCACACATCTCCTCATTACCTGATTCGAGCCTGCCATGTGTCAACCTGAATACATCTCCTGGAAGAGGATAAAAGCAAGTGCTACTGCAGTAGGCAAAGTGCTCTGCTACCAGGTGTATTTATGTGAAGAAGTGGCCGGGAGCAGAAAGTTATTTATATCATTTTAAACATCCACAATTCTAAAGGGCATTGACACACAAAAATCAGAGGAGATCAGCGAATAAACTACAAGAGATCATTTCGATAAAGCTGTTGATGTTGTGAGATGGAGCTCCGTGCCGTACTGTACCTCTGACTGTTGGCCGCGATGGGAACCCTCCACCCTCTGATCTGGCTCAGCTCCGTGTCGGAAACCTCAATCTGGAGGGGCAGTCGAGGAATCCACACGTTGAGCTCCAGCTGAGCGCTCAGGTACCCGTAGGTGAAGTTCACCATCATCTTCACTTTGCCCTTCATCTCTTTGCCGTTCACGAAGACGTAGTCACACCTTTCTGACACCTGTGAAGGAGGAGGATGGGGACAGGATAAGAGAGACGCCATTTAAATTGAGCTCCTCAGACTCCTCGCAGTAGATGATATAGTGTAGAGTGCGCGCCGTTGGCCGGGCCCTCCAAGTTGATTATAAGACCTCACACTCCCGAGCTCTCCACTGATACAGCACTGCTGTAACTACTTTGAACAAGATGAAAGGTCTTCTATCTGCTCCACACGCAGGAAGAAGCGGGGGGGAGGGCACCGAGGACATCTTTGAACCTGAGGGAAAACAGGTTGTGGTCTGGCTATTCTATTATAGTTCTGCCCGCAGCTAAAAGAAGGACCAACAGATGGAAACTAGTAGGAAGCGAGCAGTTGTCTCTTCATAAAACGAATGATAAAACTCAAAGCCATCTGTTTTGTGAATTGCTTTACAAAAGGACTGACCAGGCCAATTTTGTGCAAAGGAAGGATGCAACTCTTTGTGGCTTTGACTTGTTCCCTTTGAAGTCTGCATTCGTTTCTTTCTTCACTCGTACCAACGTTTGATTAATCTCCAGGATGCCGTCTCTCCCCGTGTCTTTAAAAGCCTTAGCATAGCGCTTTGCAAGCACTACAAACAAAACACACACGGAGCCAAAAGAGAGCTGAAACACGTAATTAATCAGTACGTCTCGAACACAGATCGCCTGTTTTTCTTTGGCACTTTGTCAACACTATTGATCCCATCATATCGCAGACGTCTTTGGCTCAAACCAGATGGAATATTTTTTATTTCTCCACAGTGAGATAAACCCAAAACCAGCAATTTATCACGAGGCTGTGACAGGATCTCCTCTGTGACCAGGAGGAAAACTTTCTGTGTTTCCAGACTGTACGACTTCCCACCGCTTCACCTTCAGAGTGAAGTCTTTCTGCGGAAAGTTTACTTCCTCTCTGGTTGGTGGAAATCAGAGCACATATTTATAGATTTTCAGCTTTGGCGTTGTTGAGCTCTTAGAAACAACAATAGAAAATCCAATAGTGATGCTATATTGGAAAGCTTTCATTAGCCTCCACCTATATCGGATATAGTATATAGTACAGTAGTTCTTTACCTAAGTCTCAAACTCCTCTAACGGCTGAGAAGAAGAAAAACGTTATTGTAGAAACTGTCTCTGAAGTTGTCCTGTTATATTATAATTGACTTGACGTGCAGGACCGATGGACGTTAATATAGATGGCAAAGAGTACAGGACAAACATAGTACTTATAGTACTCAGGCACTGTACTCAACACGACACTGAAATGTGAAATGGACTAACATCCGTGTGTCGTCTCTCCCCTGGTCGCAGTCAGTCACGGTGTAGATTGAATCCTCCCAGGGCTCCCAGTATGAGAGTGTGCTTGAGCTGATAAAGATGTCAGAGGGGTCCCTGCTTCTTATCAGCCCTCATTGTTCATCCCTTTTCTCTCACTACAGCCAGTCTGCTGTGACTGAAGTGCCTTTGGCATCCCTGACTCCTCTCTCAAGTCTCTGCAACCTGTCCGCACAGGCATCGCAGGTAAGATACCGCCTGCCTGGATCACGTCTTATAGTGATGTAAGTGATCACTACAACTGATGCAAGTGGTATTTCACCAGTAAGTTATCTGACCTGTATTATTAAAGTAGCTGTCCCACAGTATGACCCGTAACAGAGAAATGAACTGTGATCTATTCCCATCAAATATGTAAGCAGAAACAATTATGGAAAACGTGTCAGCAGACGTCCAGACATCCCAGGACATTACGCTGACATGCTTACAGCTTCCTGCTGCGGTGTATCGTTGGCTTACATCGCTCCAAATCAATCACAGACACAAAGACGTCCCAGCGCTTAAAGAGCTGCACCTTCGAATCGCATCCACCCAGCGGGACGTGCGGCGGGCCGTCTTTGTGAGGGAAAACTCCCTCTGTCATTGTGAATCACAAAGAATCCTAAAGGTCCAGGAGGATCCACTGCCACATTAATCAGACACATTAGGCAGCTAACGGGAGAATACTTACAGAGGACATTAGGGCTGTCTCTGGATCGAGCCCAGGAAATTAACAACTCACCAGACAGATACAATCCATGGCAGATATGAGCGATGGGAGTAGGGAGCATGAAGGTGGGTTTAGGCTGCTCCGACTTGTACACAGGCTCGGCTTGACAGAAGCAATTAAGCCGCTCAGACTAGTCTGCATTAGTAACAACACTCACTTCCCTGCAAGGAGAAGGTGTGTTTATGTTCCCATTGCCCTGCTCCATGGTAGCAACTGGGAGCGTGTGGAGAACTTCCGGAGGCCCAGTAACTCTGCAAGCAGCCGTGCAGCTAATTTTTAAAAACATTTTTAGCAACATGTTATTGACAAACAGCAGGATTCCTGTTTGTTCCCTGGTGGAAATATCCCGGTTCAGCCCACCGACTCCTCACAAACTGCTTTAAGTGCCGGGCTGTCTACACTTTACACTGTGCACAGCGGCATTCGTCCTGGTTTATAACGTTATATCTGAGCCCATACAGAGAGAGCCGACGTGCAACGTGCACGCCGTGGTTTCTGAAATAATACGTCTGGAATAAGTTTCACAAGTTCCAAGGTTAAATTGGCAGTGGCATTATCCGACTTAATAAACACATGCATCATGACACACTCATGTCCAACAGTAAACTCAACAGTAAAGTTATGAGCTCCAATCCCAAACAAAGAGCTGAAAGGCGCTCCAATGAGATTTGGGGAACTACAGGGAATCCTTTAAGGATTCATCACTACAAATGACCCTCAAGCATTGTTGATATACACATTTTGATCTTAATCATGTGAAGCAGCGTCATTAGTGTGATCGCGCACCAGCTGAGCCATTTGAACCTCTCGTCCTTCCCGACCATCTGTAACACACCTACTGCAGACTCGGGCCATCCAGTGAAGCAGGCTGCGTATATTAGCCCCAAACGCAACTGTCAAAACTATACATCCAGAAAGAGGAACATGTGCGTGCAACATAATGAGGGCAGAGTCTTACTCCTGCCTGCACGTCAGGCAAAATTTGTTTAAGCAAGACAAATCTCTAAAGAGGTTTAAAGAAAAAAAAAATGTGACCCGGGGTAATTTTTTCAAATTCACTGTAATTACAAGGCCACAAGTGAGTGCATCATTTTATGTGCACAGAGATTCATTATTCAGGTTTAATGTCACTAAGTGTTTATCTGAGGGAGCAACGAGCATGCCGGATGAGCGCTCTGACCGTACATCCCGCAGGCAGCGCTGTGACTTTTAAACATATTTGTCTGCAGTTTAATTTCCCCCTGCAACTCCTCAACCGTCGCTAACGCACACATCAGGCCTGATAAAGTGGATCGAAGTGGCAAAATATAATCTTCCCTCTGATTTTGTTGCATTAGAGCTTTTTATTTTGCATTACCGGAGTTTGTTTTTTCTTCATCTCGCCGTCCTTTCTGATGCTGGCAGGTTCAAACAATATCGGAAGGAGCTCTTTGCACAGCAGGGCGTCGCTTCAGATACCCTGTAACATCTCAACTGCTTATCTTATCAGAAGAAGTCCACAGGCTAATTGACCAGGTTTCCACTGAGCCTTTTTTACAGACGATTTAGGGGTAATTGGAATTCTGCCGGAGAGTGACTTGTTCTTGTGGAAAGCAAGGCTGCTGATACCGGGGCTCAACTTCATAACACTAAAGGACTTTCTAATAGGCTCTAAAAATATAAGAAAACTCAGGCAAGCTGTCAGCGGCGGCTGCATATCAAACACACACTTTCATGTTGTTTGGCCGTGTTTGTTTATCCTTTCTGAGGGATTTATATAGATACGCTAAACATAGAAAAACCCTGTCATCTGTCGCATTTGTCATCATTTATTGATCTGAAATAAGCTTTAATTGAGTGTCTGCAATGCATCACAGTGCTGAAATCCACATATTTGTTGTTAATGCTTTTTCAAAAAGCTATTTGAGGATAATAAGTGGAAACAGACGGTTAAATAATTATAAACATTTTGGTTAATCCCATATGAAGGGAGGTGTGCAGAGCTTGGGTCTGACCATATGTGGGTCTGATGAAATTTGAGAAGAAAGTCTGTTTAAATTCTGCACAGACTTTCCAGCTGCAGATAAGGAGCGGGAAGTTTGTACCCCGCAAGTAACAATCTGCCTACTTGTATTTACATGATCATATTTGCATATCTACTGTCGATGCCGATGTAGAATCCTCTTCGCCGATCCCGGAAAAATGTCAACAGAAATAAACTTGAAGCCAGCCGGCTGACAGGTTCTGTTTTCATAACAGAAGAGACGAGGTGCCTTATTTTTGTCTCTTTCAACAGTTCATCGTCTTACTAACCTTAACGACGTCTTCATCTGTGGAACGACACTTGACCGCCTCGGAGACGTCGATAACGGAGGTGTCTATGCCAACGGTCACCACCTTCACCGGAACAGCCACCGTCTTCCCGTTCAGCACGGCGGTGTTCAAGATCTCAGTGTTCTGCAGGGAGAGAGAGAAAATAGCACAGCATTGTGTTAAAGCTGGAAGGTCTGGAAGTCAAATTATTATATGTGAGAAAAGAATTGGAAACACGCAGAACTGAAACTGAAAATAAGCTCAATTAGGTGAACGACTGTGGAACCAGCCGGCTGCCGTAGGGCTCGCCGACAGTCTCTGAACTGATCTTTTCTTCTTACGTTTAGTCCCCTGAAAAAAGATTTGGGGTTAGATGTGCTGAATTTGGTTTTGATTCTTTCTTCCGTATCTATTGTGGAGTTTGTAAGCTGGGTAGTTAAATACGAAATTAACCGTAATTATTTGTGATTGTAATTACGGCGAAGGCAACGCAGAGCGTTCGCCTCACTACCGGGCTCCTCAGCCTGCTTATTGATGGAAGCCATTAGCATAACATTGCGGTTGGCTAGTCACCATAATTACAAGTTGGAAGGTAACATTTACTGTAGATTTGACTTGATTATGCAAATGCAGAGTGAATTATATTTCACGTAGGAAAATGATTCATGCCCTGTTGCATAAGCATTTTTCTTTGAATCATTTGCTTCATCAGTAATGTCGCATGAGTCACGGAGTGTTTCGGCGACCAGGTTTGAACCTCTAATTGTGAAGCGGGACTCTACAACCACAAGCTTTAAGACAACCTAAAGCCCGGATGCATCCTTCTCCCATGGGCCACAGGGGCCGTGACACTGTCTTTGTCTTGTCCCTGCAGCGTAGGATGCAAGTGTGGAGGAGGACATCAGAGATTAACTGAGTCACACAAATTGACATGAGTGGATGCACTTGATAGGGATTAAACATGCAGTATAACAGTACCAGGAAAAACGTATCTGCAAAGCAAGCAGAGTAGTTCCATGAAAACCTTAAGGATTATAACTAAAACCTGCCAAGCCTCCAGAGTCAGGAGCAACTTGTTTAAATTAATACTCACTGGCATATCAGCTTTAACTAGGCTCTGTGTAAAAAGCACTGCAATTTGACCCTGATGATGATGATCTCAGCGGTCTAGACAGCCCAGGTCCTTTAAGTTCTCTGGCACAGCTTCATTACTCTGAACTTCACCTTTCAGTACACATGCACACACTCTCACACACACTGGGATTGTCACAGAAGATAATTGGGGCTCATTACTGTATGTGTGAGGTAACTTTTGCTCTTGTTCTCCAAAGTCAGCCATGCGCGATAGATTGTCGCCTCCGCCTATTCAGCCCCAAAGAAATTGCACTTAAATTACCCAGATTGCTCTGGAAGTCTATGCAGCTCAGTAAATAGCTGCCATTGAGGTGCACGGTAGCCGTCCTGCTACTGGGGGGAACTAAAAAGGTATTGGTTCATTTTACAGAAAGTAATAGTCTCTCATTGTTAGCTGATGGTCACAAAAGCACCGATATCCTGAACTTCAATGGGTAGGAACCCTACCCAGGTTTCTTTTTGTTGCCAGCCCACAAAACATCTCTATCTCATATTCTATCGGGGAAGCTATTAATTTTCCTTTTAACAGGGAAGCTCCTGAGTGACGCCTGTTGAATAAAATGTCAGGTTTGTTTACAGTAATATCGTTAAAACTGCCTCCCTGAGACGGGGCCAATCTGCAGTGTGGGACTCTCTGTCACTGTTGTGTGTATTCCAGCATCACCAGGGAAGCACGCAGGATTTGTACTCTGCTCTGTTAGCTCAGCTTCTAGAGATGTCCCCCCCCCCCACCCCCCTGTGTAGTGTGTGTGTGTGTGAGCTTGCTAATCAGATTCATTCAAAAATTGAGAAAAGGGGGATTACGTTTGATCCAAAGGAGCCTCGTCGTTTGCGTCAATAACAGACTCGACTCAGCTTTGGAGGGATATAATTATTAATTGAACCAAGAGATATCATTGAATAAAAAAAACACTTCAAATGGCTTTTCATTATATTTTTATAGACTGTGGTAGTGTTGTACACCCCCCCACCACCCCCACGCCACCGACTTAGATTCAATTCCCCTTCAAATCGAGGATTGCTGTAAATTTAATCTGTGTCTGCCGGGATTCCTCCATTTCCAGGGGGTCGTCTATAATAAATGATGAGGTTAATGGTTGAGACCTGGTGAAAGCGGCGGGTAATGTTAGATTACTGCAGCTGGAGATGACCCAGCAGGTTGAGTGCAGCAGAGAGCAGGGCCCGGCAGTAATAAGCCACAGTGGGATCAGCGGTGATGCATCAATGGCCCACGCACTCAGACACAGACAGCACAATTAACTTCAAAATGGAGATCAGTGATGCACATCAGCAGCGTTTTTCAGTCAGCTTAGTCTGAAGATGCGATGAAACATGGGACACATGAAACAGGAATCATTCGTCTATTACATGAGTTTTTATTACGGTGATGCCTAAATCCTGACGTTAATTTAATTTGAGCCACTTTCTTTTTAGGGTCATTAGTTTTACAGTAGTTACAGGCACTACAAGTGTGTCTTGCATGTCATAAATTCAGTTACTCGCAGTGCCGATGTTTCTAATTACCCTGTTCACATCTGTTTAATGTGCTTTTATTTTGAAGAATAAACAATAGCGGCCATTTTTAATTCAGGTACGGTAAATGCTACGTTCAAATAGTAGCTATTTGTTTTAAAGGTTTCATTTTATTTTGTCCTTTGGCATCAAAACATCCCCCAAGAGAGCTCTGAACAGAAGTGACATTGTGCATGTTGTGTTGCAGGCTGTTGTTGATGTCCTCATTTTGTCTATTGTCTCAAGATGAATGTGTCGGTGACAATGAGATTATCTGAAAATAACACACCATACACACTACATTGTCTTTCAGTTGCACTGAATGGTGAGGTGTTGGTACAGCACAGTATATTGATTGTTCAGACTTTGAGGCGATGTACTCCATAGATAGAATAGTTGGTAGCATCTTGATCGATATATCAATTATGTGATCAATAATCCACCGTAACCGTACACCGATGAAAACATAAAACATCGATCTATATTGTTACGTACGCCTTTATTTTGAAATCACAATTCATCAAATCCCGCCAAAGTGCACCACCTTCCTGGTAAACAACAGTGCCGGTTGCTACCAGCTGAGGAACGAGACAAAAGAACGTTCAGTCTCTCTGCAGTTTGGAAATATTTTCGATTTCAGAACAAAGACCGGCCACCTGATGAATATATGCAACAATGCTGTTTTGAGATGACGACAGAGTGGGAACACAAAGATCAAAGTGGCCTCAACAACTCCTTTGACCAGCTATTTTCTGCAAAAACTGAACCACGACTCGGTTATCTTGAGCTAATCTGAAGCCAGAATGTGTAATCCCATCTGCTGGCTTTAGTGGTGAGCTCCAAGTGCATTTGTAGTTTCAGTAATTATGTTCTCAAAATCCTATTTTAGTTTGCCTGAGTGTAATTGTCTTATATTGATCGCAGGTCCCTGAATCAAATCTGATCATATCTTCTCCGACTTTTTTAATATAACAAATATTATATCGTTCTCCAAATAATTTATATAATATTCTATTGTGAGTAAACTTAGGCACAGCTAGTATTGTCTGCGGCGTCCATAGCAAATACAGATAAGGTAACAATGAGGACTTTTATATAACTCCAATTCCATTCACCGTCTCTCACCTCTCTGGCCTCCTCATGCATTCTCCTTTGTCAAGATACAAACGCTCCTACTTATGGTGACGGCAAAAAGAGCAAATTCTATTTACTACTGAGGCTGTCAGCAGTGATGCCCTTTTCTTTGCAGTGTACAATCATGGTGCTGCATCAACACATGGACACTGAGGGAAATATTAAACCCTCACACATTTAGCTGACGAATAACAGGAGTAATAAACATCCTTTCTGTCAGATGTGCTCATAAATATTTAAAAATAATTTTCCATACATGCAACATGCTTTGAAGCTCATTGATTCTGTTGTTGTGCTTTACATACGAGGCAATCCGCCCCCTCAAGTCTCAAAGAGACGTCTTTGTGTTCAATAATCTGTGGGAGAACTGCCTGTCTGCTCTATCAGGGATCTCTCTGTTAGCATTCAGCACGCTGCGGTGGCTGGTAATGTGTTCTGGGCCGTAATTTCTGCCTGTGTCTCGGCTGGATCTGAAAATAAGTGAGATTTATGGTGTCAGCCTGAGTGACACAGGCAGCATGAGAAGTAGCAAAGCTGCGCGTCCTGGTGTTGCCATTAGCCTCTGCTTCTAGTCTGCACTAATGCATCCGCATTCTGACCCGACCGTCGTGGCTGTTGCAACGAATGAACAGGTCAGGCACAGTGTGGAGTCAGAGGATTTGAAAGGCTGCATTATTCATGGTGCTGCAGAAAAAAGAAAGGGCACTAAGCGTAGTGTATAATCTTCGCGTGCACACTTCTTCACATGAACTTGTTGTGGCTGCCCTAAAGCTAACAGGCTCTCCTCATAAACTCAACCCCCTCAGGGCAGTGAGCAAAGACACCTCTGCAGCTTTAACACCTTGATTGATGACTTGACACTGGACAGGAGTCTCTTCATGATCTTTCATGCCATTTCAAGAGCAAACACATTAAAGGAGGCGATGAAATATGCCCATAGTCAACCAACCTACAGTAGATTAAGTACGCGTAGTTCTGATAAACATTTTCTTCCCTTGGTGATGAAGTGTGAGTGAGGAAACTGGAATGGGAGTACGGAGGGATTGTCAATTAAATATGCAGCCATAATTGCCAATCAGACGCTGTCCTGAAGCTACTAAAGACACTAAGAGAGACAAGTTCCTTTTTCTCCACATTGTGCAACGGCTCAATGTGGCACCTCCTCCCCTCTATTCCAGTGGGCGTTTAATTGGCGAGAAGTGAAAAACATTGAGGAGAGTGGGAATAAAGGCCTTGGAAGCACCATGCAGAGCGATACATCACTGCATGACAGCGCATTGAAGTGGTGGGATGGTTGTGAAGCCAACACGCTGCCTTTTAATGAGTCCCACTCTTGCTCCCTTCTCCTCTTCTCCCATTGGTGCTCCTCCAAGAATGAACCGGTTCCTCTTCTGTCATCCTCTTCTTGTTTCCCCATCTCCTCCTAGCTGATGGGATGAGGGTAGCCGCATCACCCACAAAGCCCCGTCTCCACTAAGCGGTCATCCCTCGCTGCCCACTAAAACATTTCTAACCACTTCTCCGTAGCAGTGTCCTGTCTGAGGTACATGTCACTTAGACCTCTGAGCTGCTCATTACTGTTGGCTGGTGGCTGCTGGGGTGAAGATTAACTCAATGGCTGCCTTCATGGTGCGCCCGCTCCAGAAGGGGGGAAAAGGAGAAGTAATGAGATATCATGCTGATGATCACATGGACAGTAAGAACTGGCGGCTCCATCGTAGCAGGTGAGTTGAGGTCACGTATCAGAAAGGGCACTTTATTTCTTGTCATAGCACGTACTGGAACTCAACCACATAATGGGCAGAATTGTTCGGCTCGCTGTTGTCACAGAGGCATCGAGTCCATCGCACAGATGTGGGTGTAACTTTGAAAATACACTGGTTATATTTTTTATATCAGAGTACGTCTTGTTACATTTTTATGTATTCAGAAGAACACTTTGCTCATTGACATTAATCAGATGTCTTATAACTAAGTCTTGTACTTTAATTCAATAACAAAGGACAAAGTACTTTAATTTTTTTTTCCAGGAAATTTTATTTGGTTAGTATTAAGAGGAATTAAAAAAGTATTAAAAAAATGTTTTTAAATAAGATAAGATAAACCTTTTTTCGTCCCACGACGGGGAAATTTACAACATTACAGCTGCAAAAAAATGATAATAAACCTGTTCACTTCAACATGTATTCGTTTGAGTGTATTTATGCAGGCGTTGTGGATGAACTCTGGCCCACAACGTTTGCTGTCACAGCTCCCTCCTCCCACTTCCTTATGAGCTGTATGTTTTGCATTGTAGATTTGACTAAGATTTAATTTCCATGCCTGTTAAAGGGGGATTTTTCTCCCCCGGGACATTCTGTATTGCTGCAAGATTCTTCTGAGGCACCTCAAAGAGCAGAGGCTACTCCAGTCTATCTGTCGAACCACCTGCTGCGGGTGTTCAGTGCACTGACGCAGGTCTCTGACTACAATTGCATCTGAATTTTGTGTCCTCAGTAGGAAATTTGATTGCCGAGCCAGTTTGACAGTGTACAGACAAAGCAGCCTGTGAAGACCTCTGCTGAAACTTCTCACGCCAGCTGAAAATGCTGAGAAGGATTAGTGGACTCGTGCGGTGCAGTGATTAATGTTGTACTCACAAACTTCAAAATAAGGGCAAGCAATTATGTACGAAGCGCTCTCTCTTTTTTCTTTTCGGCGAGTGGTCAGTTATGCAAGAGTATTCCCAGTTCATGCCTGTATTGATATTTCAGTCACACTGAACTGCACATGATTTATGGGTGAACTGACTGCAGTGAAGCATCACAATGACATGCTGCGGGCATGTCACCACAAATATGCATCCCATTATGATATAAAAAAGTATGATAACAAAGTGTGTGTTAGTGTTTGAACTTTCCAACACTCAAAAAATAAAGTTTATAGACATGATTGAGGGTTGGTGACGGAGGGACGGAGACAGACTCCGGAGCCCAGTGGTCATGAATTTGCACCTCATGCTGTGAAAATGAGCCGGTGAATAAAACATGACTGGATGTGGAGGTACTATATTCTAAGTTTATAGGACAAATCCCCCGCAATTTCTCATGAATACCTGTACCTGTAATGCATCTAGATCAATGTGTCGGCGTGCCGGAGCAGGAGACCCTGGTGAATTCCAACAACAGTCAGGGCTCAGCTTGGGAGGAATGAAGGTCAGGCACCCGGGACACGAGCATCTCCCACCTCACCTGAGGAGTTAGAGAGCTACTGGGGCTCAGGGGGAAGGGCTGCCGGGGGTTTGACTGATGCCGGTGCTGGTACAGTGGTGCCTGGCTGGTGCCCCTGCGGTTTGCCTATTGGGATCTACCTCCGGAGGCCAGGAGCGGAACAACCCTGCCAGTCTGCTCAATTTCAGCTCGATATCTATCACCCTCAGCCGATCGATGAAGAGTTCTTCACCCACAGCCAACCATACCTGTGGGGGATGACCTCCTGATCTTTGTCTGATTTCTTCACCCGACTCTGATTGAGATCCATACTGCCAGCTTAGCTTGGCTTAGCTTGGCTTAGCTGCCCTCTGGACACAGACCTCTCTCGGCAGGCACAAAGGTCAGCTCCACTGTTCAGTCTATTACCGCTAGAAAATACATACATTCCTCTCCAACCTCAGAGGGTTCAAGTCAGAATGAATAAAACTGGGTCCGAATGTGAAGTTGGATGTTGACAATTACGGGTAGATGCGAGATCCGACTGTGTGCAGGCCATATCAGTCTGAGATTGATCCCTCCGTCTGGATCCTGCCCTTCATTTCTTCCCTGCTTTTTTGCCATGTTGAAAAAACATTTTCACCATAACTGACAGGGTTAGAAGAACAGAGAGGGTGCCCGTGACGGGGATGAAGGTTCGCAGCATTCATTTGGAGAAGCTAGGATATAAGTGGCTCTGCGGGGAGCAGGTTTGAACCGATCTCTGTGGGCATAGAAAAATAAAGTTTTTACACAAATACGGTGTGTGTGATTCATGCGAGTCTTCTTCTAGGTACTTGGACGCCACGGTAAACAAACAATTTGACCTCTTTTGAAAGCAAAGGTTAGCTGTCTTAAAGGTAATTTGTTGATGTCCCTGTTACCAGCGAGCTTTGCAGGAGTCGGTTCTGCAGCCACAGAATGTATTCATCTAAGGCTGTAATCATGCAAACAGAAGGAGGCTGCGTAAGTGTATTTTGAAAGGTAACATACTCATCCCACTCTCTTTGACCCTTTCGGTTACAAATTGAAGTCGGAGAAGAAGAAATATAATCCTCTTAAGTGATATAAAATTGTAAAAATGTACCTCTCCTTGAAGTTTGGTGAAAATATTTATTTTCATCATCCTGCCGATAAACAAGGACACACAGCAGCAAACTAAAACACATGAAGTTAAAACAGCACATCCTTAGCGTGAGTTAATGAGCCGGTCCTGTGATGTCAGAGGAGGGAAGGAACTAGGATCGTCTTCTGGAAAGAGTGACCATTTGTCACTGTGTTGTCCTAATCACCAGTACATGTACGGTGCCACAACATATGCACACGTGAATACAGCAGCAGTCTCAATTAATGCCTTCACTTCATCATCAGCCCCCGAGCTGTAGTGGATGCTAATGGACTGCACACTTGGGGTGCATCCGTCAGCAACCTATTGCAAACTGTATGACTCACGCAATTAAGAAAAAAAAAGATGGTTTATCTCAATCCACTAAAACAGCAGGAGCATTCAACAGAGACAACAGTGGAGTGAGCGGAGCTGCTGAGGTTATTAGACGGCTGAAATAAGGTGATTTCAAAACAGCTGTACGGCACGAGCTCTCCTGATAAACAGCTTTCGTGATGTTAGCTGTGAGCAGGCTGCATTTCTGCAGGATTAGCTTGCATATAAGTGCCCGTGTCTGAATGTCTTGCTATGTGTTTGATAAATGGTCCTCCAGATTTCACTTGCCGGCCAGAGGAGATGTGCATTGCAACAGAAGGAATGGAATCGAAAAGAGTAAAATGAGACATTCATTTGAGGATGTTGATAGATGACTTTATCATGTGAGAGCAGCAGTGGCCAGAGAAGGCCGGGGTGATGATGTATTGTTTAACGATACATTGGAGCGGTACGTGAATACAAACGGCTGCTTTCATTTCACCTCATCTCTATGCCCGCAAATACTTGTGTGAGCGAGCACAGTTTGGTGTCTCGGCAGGAACACGAAGACGGATGAGTCCAGATATGATGTATGCCCTGTCCTCCTGCTCCCTCTCCATCACCAGGCTTCCACAGCATGGGTAATGATGATGAGGGCAGCCTGGACAGGAGCGTATTACTTCAGGATGCTAAAAGATAATGGACCAGCCTCCTACTGTGCACTGGAATGTGCTCAGACATCCAATTACTGCCTTTAAGATCCATCTCGCGTGACCCAAAAACACACAGCTCTTTCCAACTTTAAGTGAAATTGAAGGAGTCATCATACGGAGGCGGAGGCTGACAAGGGAGGCAATTAATCTACATCGTTAATAAATTAATGGATGTTTTTTTTAGGTGGAAATAAGGAAAAAACAGGTGAAGCGAAGACGAGCCAGGACAGTTAAGCAGCATTACAAAGACTTCTGAGGCATTTAAGTGGTCTAAACTCGCTAAAACTTTTGAGCACTCTTTTCATTTTCTGCTTTTGAAATAATTGCTGCGTTTGCAGAACTGCTGCTCCACGGTTTGAAATCGGTGACAAAGCGGCGAGCGGCGCTCTGAGCCCTCCCAATGCAGGTGGGTCTGCGACAAACACACAGGAGGAGCCCTCTTCAAAGGGAGCAGGGGAAGGAAAAAAAAAAAAGAGTTCATCTTTCAAAATGATGTCGCTGCTTCCCCAGAGGTGTCACCCGTGGCAGAATCCATCACTTGGCGAGGGAGACGCAATAAAAAGACCTTTTCATAATAATCAATTCCAGCAAGGGCGCAGTAATTCAGAACGTGCCATAAATTAGAAGCGGACGGGTTTGAGGAGCCATCGCAGTAATAGGCCATAAATGTGATCAAACCCAAAATCAGCTTCCCATCACTAACAGTCATTAGCTTTATTACAAGAAGCCCTTTGGAGACGTGGTCAGTTAGGGGTCCTCGTTCTGTTTAAGAGCTTATTTCTGGTCGGAACAGAATTACAGCAGCTTTTCCATCAAGATAAAAGACAGTCTGGCTTATTAGACTAATTAGAGATAATTTCAAATGAAAGGACCTTCAGGACAAAAAACAGATCTGTTGTGTCAACAAAGGCCTCCAGCGAGCTCTGTGAAGTCTCCCCTCTCTACTTGATTAAAGAAGATTGGAGGATTGGTTGCTTCTCCCTCTCCATTATCTCGGGAAAAACCACCCACTTTTTCATCTCAGTCTTTTTCTCTTCTGTTCTAAGTTCTCGATTTTTTCCTTTTCTTTCGTCTGTGACCTTGATTAACTGTCAACACCGCTGTTCATAACAATGTTCCACTGTTGAAATAATCATTCAATAACCATAACAATGCTTTTCAAATTTCACATTCAGATCCGACAGGGGCCAACGTAGCACCAGGAGCCAACAAGGCAAAGGGAACTTAAGGGTGAAACTCTCAATTCACCAGTTGATATACTTTCTTTGGATAGTGACTGAATGAATGAGATCGTATGAGCCTCTGCTTCCTCTCATCGTTCCATTCTCCCTGCCGCCGTCACGTGAGCAGCCTCAGAGAGACAGTCAGTTAGCACCATCAGTACAGGTGCAGCCCTCTGTTGCAGCTGCGGATCCTTTTGAGCTGCTCTGACTCACCGCGGCCTCTTAAGGAGAAGGTTTTATGAGAGCTGACAGTCCGGGGCCAGCTGGTTACCACCCTCACACACGATCCCTGCGAAATGTGATTAATACTATTGATCCCGCTGGGGATCAGCTCGTCAATCTGCAGCATCGGGTAGCTTCCTGTCATGGTCAGCTCACTGTATCGGCTTTCAGAGTACCAGATCTCTACTTTCCAGGAGTTGGCTAGAAGCTAGAAGTTAAAGCTCAACCGAATATGAACCGGTGTGGAGAGAGGAGCCTGACAGGATGTCGATGCTGCTCTGTTTTTTGCTGGATGTGTAAGAAATGTTTAAAAGTTGCCAAAGAGGATAGACGGAGAGGTTTGAGATGATTATCAAAAAACAGCCACCGTCTTAGATATCGACAGGAAAAAAAAACCCCTCTGTAACAACATGTGCGATTCCTTTAAAGCTGCATAGCTTTGTACACCCTGCAACACTCGTATCCAAGATCAATACGTGAAAACGGCAGTTCCTTTTGTCCGTATCTGTTCCTCCGAGGAGTCGGGGAAAAAAGAAACTCAGTCGATCTCCCCGAAACTCTTGCAGTCACTACATCCTATCAAAAAATGAACCTCGGTATTACCGGGCAACCAATTATCAAAGATGCAACCACTGGCGGAGTGTTTGCTACGTCTCCATCTCCATTCTATCACGGTGACTTCAGTTCTGTGTGCGGAGGTCTGTTTTCTATTTGAATCACTGAGTTTGTTCTCCCGTTGGTGGAGGAAAGGTGCTGAGGGTGGTGGTGTGTTGGTGTGTGTGTGTGTAGGGGGGGGGGATGGTTGACGGCACTGCTCTTACATTACCTTACTTCCCTTTTTCAATCAGTGAGGAGTGTAGCAGGGGGAGAGAGAGGAACTTATCTGTGGGCCTTTCATGCCACAGTGATCCCAAGTAATCTAATTCAGCCTTCCCTTTTCTCGCTTGTGTGCCTCTCTCATATTGGGGCATGCAGATTGCAGGAGCCTTATGTGCTGCTTCTTCGTGTGTGTGTGTGTGTGTGTGTGTGTGTGTGTGTGTGTGTGTGTGTGTGTGTGTGTGTGTGTGTGTGTGAGGGAAAGAGCAGAGAGAAAAGGGGACAGAGGGAGACAGACAGAGTTA
>CAAKHC010007381.1:74485-125015 GCA_901007825.1 Macroramphosus scolopax
TCTACGATTGGTTAAAGCAGGGCCGCATTATTTCATCGTGTGTGTGTGTGTGTGTGTGTGTGTGTGTGTGTGTGTGTGTGTGTGTGTGTGTGTGTGTGAGGGAAAGAGCAGAGAGAAAAGGGGACAGAGGGAGACAGACAGAGTTAATCAGTTCTGAATGTGTCGGCATGTATAAGTATTTGTGTTGTGCGGTAAGTACCGAGGGGTGGCCGGAGATGCGGCGCACCTTGGGAAGTTGTCTGTGCCGAGAGAAGCACTTCAGGTAAAAAAGGATGTAGAACAGAAACACGTGCAGCTGTACGGTGCGGCAAAATAAAAGGAAGTACAATTTTTCGCAATCAAAATCTCTTCAATGATGAAAATTGTGGCAACGCTCGTATGAAAAGGGAGGATCAGTGAACCTGAGCCGTCTCTATACAGCACCCTCTCCCGACATGATAGCAACTGCTTCACCGACTCAACGACGAGCTCTCTGAACTGAAGCGCAAATCAAGGTAAGAAAAGGAAATATCATCCTCTCTGTACACACACACACACACCCCGCATACATCATCTGTTACAGCCCACATGAGAAACTATTCATCTTTATAAGCTGTGAGAACGGCGCCTAAATTATCCTGCCGCTAATTGATTTAGCCAAGTTTAGCAAATTATTTGCAATATCAGGTTAATTGAGATGGATTCTCGCCTCCGCGATAAAACTTACATGATTTATCGCGAGCCATCCGGCGCCTCCTGTATGTAATATGAGCAGAATAATCAGAGTGAGAAAGTAGACGCTGTTAGATTTGATTGATGAGTGCATATTTTGGAGCGCTGCGCGCCCATTCACAGAATTCATTTCACAAGAACAACAGTGGATTTAATTCCTCTTATCTGGTTTTTACACAACAGCCAAATCAGATCAACTCAACAAACACTTTATTTAAGGCGTGGCCTATATTCCTTGAGCAGACGATCCAAATCCTTCTGGCTGCTTCTATTTACGACCTCGGGCAGAGCCTACGCCAGATAATCATGCAAATCATCTCCGCGGTTTTTGTGTGGGCGCGAACTATATATTCCTCGAGCAAGGCAACCAGGCTGTTCATACATCACTGACATGAAAAGGATGTGAGAGAAAGAGCTCGAACAATACTGCAGCATTAAACACATAGCTTCAATTATCCAGAGGATGGATCAGTGAGTGAGGATGCATCCAGGAAGAGCCACCCACAGGCATCTATCATCTACACAGCTACAGGCAAAACTCAGGGAGGAACACTGACACAGCAGTCAGGTCTGCAGCTCCGGATCACAAGCACCAAAATAGACATGAACGCAACCTTTGTTTTAGTAATCAGCGCTGATATGACGGTGTTGACTTTCTCTTTAGTCGACACTATTGATGTTGTTCATTTGCTACCTGAGTGTCCTTGATGTGAATCAGAAGCCGAGAACTCTGACTGGCTGCACAAAGCTGCGGGGACGTGTGAACAGCTTGCTGTGGGAACTTCTATAGGGGAGCTGTGGTTTATCTACACAGCAGAGTACCTGCGCCTCGCTCAGGGAGACACACAGCTCCGGGCTTACCCTAAGGCCAGAGCCAGACTCCAGACCCTGTCTGGGGCCTCCTGGGACCTAAAGTCACTCTGCTGTTCCCCTAAATACACCGAGCACAGCGCTGCGGTGTCGCTCTACACCTCAGAAAAACTCTGTTGCTGACTGTATGACATTATTTGTGATCGTGTCAGTATAAATATTCAAGGTCAGAGAACTGAAAATATATTGTGAGCTGAACCAATATTTCTTTCTACGAACAAATAATCGTACGTATAATAAAAGCTGTACAGAAATGTAAACAGTGTCAGAAGAAAGAGCAACATGCTTCTTCCAATTTAAACATTCAAAATGTCAAATTAAGATGCTGTGGTGTTTCTACAGTATCAAGACCTCTCAATCAGAGAAAAGAGTGTGTTGCCATGAGTTGTGTTGTTGCGCTGAGCTGGTGGTAACATCACTCACCATCGCCAGGGGCACGATGCCCACCAGGTCCTCCTGTGCCAGTCGGATCTCCGTCTCCGCCTCTTGGGTGGCGGCACGACTGGCTGGGTACTCCACCTGCCAGGCCATCCAGCGGCTGCCCAGCAGCTCCGGGAAGCTTTCCATCTTCAGATCCACCTGGAGCACCCTCTGAACTCCCATCTCAGGTCTGCCAGGGTACAGGAGACAGACAGCGGCAGTTAATGGTCAAGCAGATGGCTTGGAAAGCGTCGGCGCAAGAGTTTGAAAAGGAAAAAGGCGTGTGTGGATGTGTGCGCCACCATAAGGTGAACTCATTCAACAAACTGGTCTTAATGAAGACAAACGACGAAGGCTGACGGATGTTTCTGCGGCTAGAATCTACGATACTTTACCGACCGAGATTCCTCAAAATGTCAAGTCCCTTTTGTGTGCGACTCTCTGGTCAACCATCTGCTTCGTGGAATATACATCATCCACTTTTTCTTTATTCCCCTCACACTTTACCCTAAGTGATGTGCACTGCAAACAAAATGTGTAACTTATGGCCGCTCCTCCGAGTACAAGTACAAAGGAATGTTTCACCGGCCGTCAACCCCACTAAGGTGTTGATGACTGGGCTTGTCATCGGCGCCCTTGTTTGCCGTAGCAGCGGAGTGTAAATATACAGCATGCTTCAGTACGATCTACGACAGGCTTGAATTAAGTCAGACAAATGGAGAGCGCCGCTAATAAAACTTCCACTGGTGTAATAAGTCTCTGATGCTCAGCGTTTAAATATAGCTTGGAGGCAGGAAAGGTCAGCTTTACTCGGGAGCCGGAGGAGATGGGAAATGGCACAAGATCTGTTAGCCATGTCTTGTGTGTCAAATGGCGGGACTCGAGGCCAATAAATTTCCTGCGCGGAGTCTGTGGCGCTCTGGCACAAAACATAATCTTGTAATTTGGGCAAAATGAGGAGGAGAGAAATAGAGAAGGACTCTGAAGAAATCCACACGGCACTTAGAGCATGAACGGGAAATACTAGAAAACACAACAGAAGGAAAATAATTCAAAAGGCTACAAACAATATCAAGTGAACTAATCGTTGTCATGCAGAGAGGAAGCACATCTGTGGTGTATCTTGAGAAGACGACAGCGCAAATGTGCTTTGTAGTATCCTAAATTATGAATAAGAAACTAAAAACCGGAAAAGAATGAATAATAGAAAATCCTCTGTTCTCTTATTTTCACATATGTCTGACACTTGTTTTCAAATCATTCTCGTATTATTCCGGCGTGTTCTGTCACAATGAGAAATGTGTTATGCAGCAGAGCGCAGCAACATAATATTAACATCTTAACAGGTGCATATAAATAATGAAGATGACAAGCAAATGACTTGTGTCACATTTCATAGCTGCACTGATAAGTGAAGCGAGCCGTTGCCGGAGATTTGCGACATCATGGACTTACATAACCGCTCAACAATGCAGCGAAAGTGACAGATGCTAATCTCTGCTCGTAGACCGGTGGAAGCCAGGAGGTTTGTCAGGCAAACAAAGTTAACAGATGATGCACTGAACGTCCGGACATGAACCTTCGAGCGCCTGAACAGTCACTCAGCGTCACGCTGGACCTGAGTCGGCCGTCAGCCCAAATCGCTTGTTTCCTTCAGCACAAGCCGACTTTAACTGCAGGAAGGTTGTTGCTAAACATCACACGCTCCGGGCAGCGAGCAGGAAAGACTGAAAAGGGACTGTACAGCAGACGGCCAAGTACAGGAGCTATACTCACACCTCCAGAGTCAAAGAGCCGCCAGCGACAATACTCATACTAGGTTGTCTTTTCTTCACAAAAGTCAATTATTTCCCTCATGATTAATTTGGAAGAGTTTAATAGCAGCTGCAAAAGCAATTCAATTTTATGAGGTTTTCATAATTCTTACAATAAAACTGCCAAAAAAATATTGGGGTTATGAAAAAGTTTAGTCTTCATAATAAAAGCCCTTTTATTAAAAATCCAGACATGACGCAGATTTTGCCACAAAAAACACCGAACTTCGAAAAACGTCCTATGAAGGTCGAGAGGATTTTAGAATGAAGACCAGTGAAGGCAGGAGTGAAAATATGGTCTGGTGAGTAGGGCAAATAAGAGTGAAGAGATGAATAGATCTGGACACTGTCGCTTTACTTCAGCCGTTCTTTCAAGGCAATTAATGGAGGAAGTTCAGGTGTGAGTTTCTCCATTGTTAGATGAGGAATTGTGAACATTCTCCATGCACAAATACGTGAATGGGTTATTTTTGACATTTTAATGACGACTCTTAAAGCCAAAGCTGTTGCATATCCAGCCAGTAAATCATAAAGCAGATGGCAAAGAGAGGAACAATAAACAGACATTTTTACTTCACATTGAAGCCTGGCAGCAGTTGGTTTTTGATTTTCCCCAGTACTTGACCCTAAGTGGCGCATGTCATGAAATACAAGCTGACAGAAACATTGGTGTCCGGGTGAATGTGACTCACAGTCACAGACATACAACATATACACCAGCATGCCATCCCGAGCTGACCTCCCTCTCTGCAAGTGTTCCAGTCGCATCGCTCGCTGGGGGAAACTGCTCGTTTTTCCGTCACTTCCAGCATGGGGTCTAATTGAATTAGCAACAAAGGGCCTGTGGTTGCACGCTGGCCTCCGCCTGATAATTATCTGTAAACTAGAGGTGGTTTGACTAAATCTGAGGCCAGACAGAAGACCGGAGGGCAGCCAAAGGCGACAGACAGAGTCTGACGAGACAAGAGGCCCTAAAGTTGCATGCAGCTGCCCCTCTGGCTTTAAAGACTAGAAAGGAAATCTGATTTGACATGTTGCTGCCAAAGATGGCTGACAGTACTGACTCTCTTAGAATAACAGAGAGACGAGGCTGTTTAGGCACATTCAGGATGCCCAGTGACACACAGTGACACATAAGTAGAGCATTTGAGTTGCAAACATGGATTTATATCTTCATATCATCGTGGATTTATATAAGACACATCTTCATATGAAATATCTTTACATCTAAATGATGAAGTAGAACCATTTCACTGAATAACGTTGGGGACAGTGATCATTTCTTCAATAGCCTTTCACAGCACGGCTATTTTTAGAAGATTTCCCTCTTTGCCGTTGAATGCATTTCAATATCAACCCCCATTGTATAGATTAAAAAAAAAAAAAAAAGAGCCTCCCTTCGTGACAGACTGGAGGGATGATGTTATTATAATATAGAAGAATATAGAAGTAGTACCAGTATTATCATAATGCTGATGAGTATTCATGTTGTTGTTGTATTACTTTGTATTCTTCTTAATCTTCTCTGCGTGGTCTGAACTCTTCCACTTCACCAGGGTGGAGAGGAAGCTTTGTGCTGCAGGATCCACTTCACAACACCTCCAGCTGCTCTATTGTCTTCTTGGATCTTCAGATATATTTTATACCACATATATAAGAAATTGTGTATTTCCGAATATTCTGTGTTGTTGTTTGTGTGTACATGAAACATCTATTGATGGTCTGTCAACCCTTGGAGAGGGATCTCCCAGGACGCCTCCGTGCCTAATCCGGGGATTTCTTGCATTTATTCTCTGAGTTTTTAGGGAATTTGTTCGTTACTTGAATCAAAGGTTTAAGGACAGAAGGTGTTGCACATTGTTTAGTTTGTAAAGTCAAACAAGGCCTTGTAATTTCAGATTTTGGAATAAATACGCTAAATAAAACTGAATTGAATCAAATTGCACAAGAGAGCATACAGAATATGGAGGATGTTTAATGCCACATGCTTCTCAATCGGAGTTATACATAAAAATAATTCAAAAATTTCCAATTGAAGCAAGTCAATAGCCTCCTCATCAACATCTACTGTAAATCATAATCATGAACAAAACAACTGGAAGTGCCTGAAAGCCAAGCAAAGATGTCTAAAGGCAGTCAAAGCACTTAAACCATAATTAAATGGATTTAATGATATATTATGAATGTATTGTTTTTCGTATTTCCCAAGAGTAGCAAATTTTAAAATGTCGAAGACTGAACACTTTCCAGTACTTCATATTAAAAAGGTGATGTCTATCATAATAAAATGGGTGAAATGTAGCCCACTTAAGAAGTTGTAATGTTTGCTTGACTTTGATAATTCATCTATTATTAAAATAACTACGTGGTTCAATTCCGGTCCATCAATCAATTTAAAAAAAGTGTGACTAATAGTTTCAGCTCTACTTTGGAAATAATAAAATCGTTAGCAGGAGGCTGTCAGGTTGACAAAAACCTTTCTTGGCTTTATTCTCAACGTCTCCCTTTCAGAATGTGCTGCGAACCAATCCAACCTTCTGTTGTTCAGCTTCTGTCTTCTTTTATTACGCACCCCATAACAATCCTCTTAGAGGTGATTCAGCTTCATCTTATCTTGAAAGGAGCATGTCAGGCAGTCATTGAATTTAAGCCGCGAGACGGTTTTAGGAATATAGATTCAAATGTCAAAATAAATAAACAGACACCAGACGGAATCATTGGAAGAATTTCCTTTTAAGCAGATTCCTCCAGAGACAAAGCTTTAATTGAAAGAGCTTCTTTTGATCAAACTCACTGTGTCATTGTGACACTCCTTGTTTGGATCCGTGTGTCCGCTGTCTCGCCCAATGAGGGTTACACAATAACAGAACGACAGAAGGCTTTTGTGGAATGAATAAAGTGACACTATTCAGGTCAGATCAAGTATTTCAGACGCGCCCCGACATTATTGTAACATTACGTCAGTGTAATTATGGGCCTGTGTCTGGCAAAACATTAAAAGCTCAAGTCTGTCTTATTTTTCTCCGCATGTTTTATGTATAAGATACACAGAGTAAAAGATGTAGTGATCATCCCACGGAGGACTGTGACAAACCTCAGCAGAGCAGAACTTAATGCTACTGATTCACTTAAACAAGAGATGTTGAATGGAAACGGAATAGCAGATGAAGATGCATAATGCAAGCTGGTGGAGCCAGAGGAGATGCCGTCCACAACAGACTTAGGCGGTGGTGTGTGTGCGTGTGGCGAGGCCTCATGCATACCACTAGTGGAGAGGGGGAAAAAATTAAATTTGTGGCTTCACTGGTGCTTGAAACTCCGCTGATCTCATGCTCTGTCACCTGGAACAGCAATAAACCAGCCAGCACAATGAAGCCATGACACACACAGTCATGCTTACATGTATGCGCATACACCGTATATACTGAGTAGTAAATCCCCTCTGCACGATCTCCGATTTCTCTTGCAATAAATGTTTTAAATTAGCGCAAATAATATATTTAAAAAACAAAGTCTGCTACTTAACCGTCTGGTACACAGACCCGCCCCTCTGTGCAGGCTCCTCAGTTCCTTCCAGCTGGAGAGCTCCACGAATAAACAGTTTATTAGAATTAAATCATATTTTGATTTGTATTCATAAATGTCTGTGTTAAAAGCTAGTTTATCACCAGTGGTTTTAGCTGGAATCCACTTCCAAGTGACTAACATTAATATTAGCTTGACTCCTTAAGTTTTTTGTTTTTCAATGAAGAATTACAGCATTTAAATGTCTCCGATCAATAAATAAGTAAAGCAAGACTATGTAGCCTTTGAAGAGCAGTGGCAGCAGCAGCCTCTGCTGGCAGACAGGGTTATTGCAAGACGTCGGGGGAATAATATTCAGTTGATATCGACGAGTCACCGGTACCGCAAGTTTCTTAACAATATTTAAAGGAGAACAGACTTTGACAAGAGACAGGGACAGAGGAAAAGAACAACGTTTTAATGTTGTGACCCCCTCGCCATTACACAAGCATTGCCCACATGTAGCATGCTAAGCTAACGTCAGTGAACCAGATAGTGGAGCTTTTCCAAACAGAAGGTCACTGCTTGTTGCCTCACTGCTGAAAAGGCCTCAACAAGTGTCTCAAGAGGTTTGGAATAACCTTTTAGAAAGGAAATTTACTTATTGAACGGTTACAGCGCACCTGTGATGTCAGCAGGCTTAGCTACGTCAGCTAACATTAGGTACTTCGCAAATGAACAATATTTAGTTTTACAGTATACAATAGTACGGTGTATATTTATTGTAGCTAGCCGAGATAAAACCCCCGTCCCAATGTCAGAGCCGTGTTATCCTGCAGGTTTGATAACCTCAAGGTTATAGACATGTGTCGAAATTGTCTACATGGTTTAGGATCTCTCCATCTGCTGATAATACAGAGCTAGCTTCCTCTCATAGCTAATAAACTATTATGGACTTGTCATTGGAGATCATACGGTTCAACCCAAGTTAAATGTTGCTAATGAAGTTATTCTAAGGTAAAATAGTTATAACAATTAAAGAAACATTGTATTATAGTACCGTTCTAAGAAACCTGGGGAAGCTTGCATGGCTAACCATGCTAATCATGCTAACCTTGCTAACATCGATGCTGATTTGGATGTTAGCTAACATCAATAAAATCATCCAAGTTGTCCTATTCCTCAAAAATACTGACATTTTGTGATTTAATAAAAGAGATGAAATAGAAATTCTTACCAAAATGATCATTTTATATTTCAAGCACAGAGTTAATAACGAAGCAGCATTTATAGTCAACTATTAGGGGAGTGAAGTGGATTGAATTCAGGCTGAAATAGAAAAGCAGCTTTGATAATGTTGATGCTTGACATCGCTGATGTCAGTGTGTATCGGGCTAGTGAAAATTAGTTACTCACAGGTTAATACCAATGGTTGTCCTCATGCAGCACTAGAAGTTATATGTTATATTATTCATTCGACTCTTTCTTTCCATGTGATGCACACAGGTGGGGCTGACACAACCGTTTAGAGTACCAAGGCCCGATGAGGTTGACTCAATCTACCCTGTGGACTTCTCTAGAGAGGGAGAGTATTGTTAGTGTTACGTGGCATTTGTACATTAAGACTGGTCTAGATTACGGTTGTTGGAGAGGTGAATATTGCTTTCAAGGTCTAGTAGGTAGCTGTCAGACCAACAATAGTTCGCTGTATGTAAGAGCATGTGTTTGCACATTGTAATGGGCCGCACATAGCGATGAGCTCAAGGCTGCTGCTGTCATATTTTTGTATTGTTTAGCCTTTTAAGCCAGTCTCCACTCACAAAGCACTCACAAAGCATGGCCTATCCACACATCTACTCCCCTGAACGCTGAAGCTCATAGCACCTCTACACACACACACAAACACACACACACACACACACACACTGGGCGTAATTACTCATGCAAGATGAAGTTAACATCACAATGCAACAAACAACCTTGACTTCAGCCACACGTTCGGATGTATGTGTGGCTGAGTCGGTTGTGTGAGTTGCAGACTTACGAGGGAATGGAAAAGCCCCCACAGTAGCTTATACCCACGGGAATTTACTTCAATTCAGCCTTTCCACAATAGAGAGAGTGATTGTGACGGGACGAGAGAAGAGACTAAACTCCCTCTGAAACACTGTCAAATAAAAGGGAATGGGAATAATAGTGATAAATGTCAGCGAGGTGTAGGTGCCTTTGGAGGCTACTGGTTATGCAGAGATGCAGTGTTTGTATTGGTCACAGGAGGTTTGGTGCAAGATAGAAGAGAGAGATATTTGTGCAAGAAAACAGAAAAAACAAGGCACGATTAGAACAAACTTGGCTTAAATGATGGTTTTGAAATATGTGAAAAGCCACACCTGAAAGCAATACTTCCTTATCGTCTCCTCCATCCTCTCCAGGTTGTAAGCAATACAGATTCCTCTAAGTGGAGCTGGCTGACAGGCGCCACCAGCACCCATCATTAACTTGTCAATATTACGGCAATTTTACACTTGATTAAACTGTAATAATGTGCTGCCTGTGAAAGTGTGGTTCATGCCATGCAGTGTGGATGTGGATGCATGCTAGCATGTTGTGGATCATTGTGCATGTGCAGGAATCCTGGAGTTCGAAATTGTAGAAGCGTTTTCTACATGGAGGCTGCAGCGAGGAAAAGTGATGGAATCAAGCATGCCGGAGCATCCCTCCTGTTGCCATCATTTCCTCCACGACACTAAACCAATAACCTTTGATTTATGGTGTGTCAACTGACATTCATTTACACCTCTCTAAACTGACTGAACAAATATATAGGGGATACTAAACCAGGCTGTTAAAAGAAGCCTTTTGCTTTAAAGATTATATTGGGGATGCAGTGTGATGAAAACAAGCTTCCTTTTACATTCACTACAGGCAGCATAAATCCATAAACACATCTGTTAGGGCACACAACATTTTCCCAAGTACACCCCACAATGTCATGCCCTAGAAACATTTTCTGAATACATCCAGCACAGGTTGTAGCCTTTTCATGGTTTGTTTACAATAGGAGGAACGTTGAGAACCACCGTACTTTAGGTGAGACACATAAAGTAAATAAAAAAAAGGGATCCACAACAAACCGCTTTGTTCAATCAGACAAGAATTGCGCTTTGAAAATTTAATTTCCATTTATCTTATTCTCAAGCAGTGCATAAAGAGGATCTCACCGTCGCATCCCCAAGTAACCTAGAGTGCCTGAATTAAATCCGACTTTTAATGAGCTTCCGATTTGGTTTAATTTAATCATTTATTCTTTACCCCTTTTCTAACATGCACACAAAGAAAAGAGCTGGCTACTATAAATTATACAGTTATAACAAACCATGGGCGCAAACCAGGCTTCTGACTCATGTTCATCAAACCCAATAAAGGGAACAAATTTCCGATTAGCTTAACATGCTCTGCAGCGTTCATCAGCTAAAATATTCAACTCCTGCACGCACTAACTGCTCTCTGTACTCAGCTGGTGTTGCTCCCGACCTGAGTCATGCAAACTGTCCCAAACACGACTAAATGTACGTTGAAAACTAAGACTGTGTTATCGCTTTACATCATACTCAAATAAGAAAGTTTAGTTTGTAGCTTCCGAGAAAATGTCCTACACATAATATCACGCAATAAAATGATGTGTCTGCGCTTGTGGGTGTGCGTGTGTGTGTCTTCAGATTGCCTTAAGGGATACAGGGCCCAGCCCAGTGTGTTAGCCCGAGCCAAAGCAATGGCATATCAATTCCCAGACAACAAAATCTCATCTAGGAGTTAATGAAATGCACCATGCCAACAATTGTCTAATCAAATCTAAATGCTTTTCTGCAGTGCAACATTAGAGTCAATCAGCTGAAGTAGGCTCCATGGTGTAATGGATCCCTAATGATGGTAGTTATCATCATCTGTGACCTCAGACCCTTTTTTTTTCCCAGAAATCACTTCCCAGTCAGCTGCACTATTTCTCTGTCTCATTTATAGGAAAGCTATCTAAATAGCAAATTGCTTTGTAATAAATTGTGATGTGTTCCCACAGTTACACTCAGTTTTCCCCACATCAAAAGACTCATCTCAAAGCTGGATTACAGACATTAACCACTCAGAATGACCAGCAAAGCTGCTGATACCTCATCCACACACACACTAGGGGGCAGCAGACACTGAGCCCTGGGGCAGTGTTGCAAATGTTTGTGCAGATAAAGTCATCCCTCCCCCCCCTTACAGCCTCCCCCTGGTAGATCTGCGGGTGACATCATGTGACCGTCCGGGCCTGTCCTTGCACCTGCAGGTGCTGCCACACTGGAAGCCTGTCCTCCTTAGGAAAGTCCTTTAAGACCCACAAAACCTGGGTCCTTTCAGCTCTGCCAGTGTTGGCATGACAACAGAACCTGGAGAAAACACACGAGTCATTGACCAAACGGGTCTAGACATTCAGATCAATGGTACCCTATTGCACTCTAGGCTTAATCGTAGGATGTGAAAGGTTAAGGTCTGGCTCTGTGAGACACAAAAGGAGTTTCAGAAAGGATCAGTTCAATATTACAGCATGTGCTTTGCAAACAGATCAGTGGCAAAAAAAGACAAAGCAGAGCCAGATGTCTAATATGCTGTAAAGGTGGAATGAGGACCTGTGACGGCATCCTAGGAAAAAGTAGCACTGATATCCAAATGGAGCGTATTTAACCTCACATAACTACAGCAGAACCTTTTGAAATCCAGCGCAGATCAACGAACACACACTCACATAATCACTCATAATTACGTAATCCCAACTAATGCACACATGAAGATGCACACACAAATATAGCAGTCACAACCTTCAACATATGTATAAACAGATTGGTTTTGTTTGTAATAATTACAGCGGAACTGGGGCGGCGGCTGCGTAGGCATGATTGCCTTGTACGCATGGGATCAGAGGGTGAGTCAACCTCTACCGTCTCAGCGGCCACTAAGAGATCCATTTTAATTCACACAAGCACTTAATTCATATGACCACACGCTGGCTTTGCAGGCACATTACAATCAGTTTTGCTTCAGCGGGTAATGCTTTTGTGCAGTTGACTCAAATCTGTTATTAAGACTTGGACTCCAAATGTGCCTGCGATAAAGTCAACAGTTTGTTATGAAAACTATTGATCAGTGCATCAGCAGCCTGTTGAAAGGCTGCACGGTAATTAAAGAACGGTCAATTTGCATCTACTTTGAATGATGTGAAGAGTTTCACTGCTCATTTACTATGAAAACACATTATTTATTTGGTTAATCTTCAATATGAATTGAAACTGCATGCTACAGATTTTTGAAGGGTCTTAATGATTTTTGGGACTCACAATCAACTAGTGATGATGTTTATAAAACAGAACGTTTAGGATCTCTCCTGTAAATGCCGATGTGCACAAGCACCAACTGGCTAATACCAATACCGATGTTCACAATAATAATTTGTCATGAGAAGCATTTTAAGGTCTCAAAGCAATTCTTCCTAGTAAACACCTCGCTCCCAGTGAGAAGTGCATTTAAGAACGAAGCACTTAATGAGCTGAATGCTAAACTACAGTCAGTAATTCCACACACATCAGCCCTTTAATTCCGGACATCACACATCCACTTCACACACATCAACAGGATCATTTCTGACTGCATATTTCTTGAAATGTGATCGGGGTTATGAAAAAATAATCTTAGCGGTACACATAATACACATATCAGGAGCTGTACAGAAGCCAAGTTTTCTCATTGATCAGCACTTAGAGTGTGTGTGATGTGGGCGGTCGTCTTGGCAAAGGCAAAATTATAAAGCATTTTGTAATGGGAAAACTGCCTCCGCACACCCAGGGGTCTGTGCGAAGAAATGAGACATTGATCCATAATTGGAAGCACTCAGTCATGAAATCTAAGGACTAATTAAAGAAAGAGAATTTAAACGGCTTTCATTCACATATTCAGCCTCGTAATCCGACGCTGCTCACCGACTCCCCGCCTGTGAGAAATGGAGGGTCGATCCGGAGGGAGTTGAAGGGTCGAGTTAAATCACACAATGATAGACTAACGACAAGTGTCTGAAACATCTGACTGCATCAGCACCAACCGCCCTCAAAGCATGACTAAGATGATAGCGCGGCTTTGCCGCCAGTGACAGACACATCAGCTATGAGAAACGTGCAGCTGCAGAATGCATCAAGGTCTTTCAATGACGCTAAATCATGATACGGTTTAGGCGCAGTGAAGGTTGTGAAGTCACTGTTAAACTGAGGAGTTTGTGGATGTCTCGTCAGTGTGACTGCGCAGGCCAAGGACAACGAGCGTGCCTATAAATCACTGCTTGGTGTTTACATGTGCAGGTTTAGGTGAAGACGTGTACAAAGTGTGGCACCTCATCTGGAGGGGTGAACATGTCCCCCCCCGGTCCGACCGTGTAGATGCATTCAGGGTCCCACTTGTGTTTGACCCGCTGAGGTGCACACGTTGCCTGATTACATGTCAGACCTGATAAGGTCTGCTAAACAAGTACAGGAGACGAGTGCCCGCTGTGACAGGCTTCTTTTCACCGCATGTTATTAGCCGGACAGAGTTCTGCTCTGAACCTGTAAAACTAGGAATAATGACAGAGGGCAGGAAAAGATTGCTTGTCAGTGTAAGCAGGCACAAGTGCTTTGGTGCACACAAGAGGATGACATTGAGTACTTTTTTCGTTTTTATTCAGGTTCAATTGACTCTGCTTTGTACTGAAAGCCTGGTGTCCATTTTCCTTGCTTTCGTGCTTTGTTTAACATCTTTATTTTTGGTATTGAATTGCAGCCCCGACTTTCCCGTACACACTTTCACCAAATACTTCTCCTATACTGCTCCCCACTGCCTACGGCCTCTTTTAATAGGCTCATTTGAATATTTCTCCTGTTCAGGTTATAGAAATGAGACAGCTTTGGTGCAGGACCAGACATTTCTTTAAGTAGAATAGGCTTCACTGTAATAGCCAATTCTCTTGAAGGCCGAGCTAAACTGAGGTTAATTGGAGCCAACTGCAGGCCAAGGTAAATCTTTAGAGAAAAGAGCTTTAAGTGAAATTCAAATGGAGATATTAAGGACAAGTTGAGCTTAAAGTCAATGCCCTGTTGTTAAACACAGACACGGAGCTCAAAGAGTGAAACTTAATTGCAAATCCAAACTGATTACGACGTACGACGAAGATATAAAAAGAATAGAAGCAGCAGTCAGAACGCCTGCAGAAGATCACATGTTTTATATAAAGGCCCACTTCGCCTCTCCGGCTGAGCGACGGCTACCTGTAGCGGACACAGCAACAATTTGATCTAACGACAGGCATGAAGGATGAAGAACCTCTTCATGTTGCAGCCTGAACAATTATATTACAAAGATTGTTTGATTATTTACTTGGTACCAAACAGCAAAGTAAGGGAGGAAGTTCTGAAAGTAACGGACGCTGCATTTGTGTTTAGCAGCAAGAACAACCATATAATGTTTATTTACGAAGAACAAGGAGCTAACAAGTGACTCATGTAACAAATCTGCATTACGGACGTTTCCGACCACATTTGATTCTTGTTTCCTCATTAATCCTCATTATTATTCTTTATTCTTTCCACTGTGTTTGTTTCTGTGCTTTGTTTGCTTCAGATCCCAAAACTTACTGTTCTCCATTATGTTATCACCATTTCTAAAACTACGTCTGTCCGGCCTTCTTGCTGGTTTGAGGTGATGTTTGTTTTGTCCTAATATTGTACGCTGTAGTAAATACACCAATCTTTAAAACCTTTCTATGTCCAGATCCTAACAATGTTTTGTTTTGAAAGCCTATCATGATGATAAAATACACCATAAATGTGTCTTTCCCGTCGCTGTTCTTCTAGTATAGTTACCTTATAAGAACATTTACTGGCAGACTGTGTGTACAAAGTGCAGTTTTCTGCACAACAAAAACTGGTGAATCATAGCAGCATGTAACAATAAACACTGTTTATATTAGTCTGGATGTGCATTTGAAGATGAAGCATCACAACCACAAAATGACCTGTCTTTTCTGTGCGAATATGAATATTACATATACATGTCCTGACCTTCATTATACCACTCATTTGTTATATTACAATCCCAAATTGTTTCGCTGTAAGTACTTCAAAATACTCTGCAACCCTCCGAACACTAGTGGCTATAATAATCTAATCCCTCAGAGGATTAACCTCTAAGAGCAGGATGTCCGCACATAAACCTCTACAAATCTGAAACACATGAACTTGCCGGGACACATGCGAACCTCAATCTGTCTCTCCTCTGCTGCACAGAGCCGTCTGCACATACACCATCTACCACATGGTCCTCTCCACAAAACTATTCTGACTCCCAGCGTCTGCCGTCGCATGATTTAAGAGGATGTCGGCTACATGCAATTCAGCATTTCCCCTGTGACTGACAAGCGGTTATGCACCGCACGACAATGTAATGTATGAATACGATTTAACTCTGACAGGAGCTACCCGGCGCCAGGCCACGCAGATCAGATCAGTGTTATTTCTGCCTAAATGGCAAAGTGTAAAGTGCAGTGAGGCACATCGGCACATTTCTCCATAATGTTTCCTTGGCAATTGAACAGAGGAGCTTCTTTAGAGTCAGATATAATCTGGGCTGACTTGCATTCAGCTGGCTAGCCTAGGGAGATACAGAATATGTATCATCTCTTCTCCGCTTCCGATAAAGGAAAACCACGATGCATCTAATCTGTTGAATGCAAATTGAATGTTCTTCTCTCCCCCCCCCTAATAACACTCCCAGTGTTCTCTCCAAAAAAAACAAGTGGCACGTGGGCTGTCACACAAAGGCATTTATCGCACATCCGTCCTATTATAAAGAGATGAGCAGAGAACAGTGGAGACAGTTGTGTATTGCTATATAATGCCAACGAGGCACCGGTGAGAGTGTCTGCAGTGAAAGTAGGCCACTGGGAACAGGGCTGATTTATTTTTTAAGGGTGTTAGCATTAAGACTGTCAAGTTAACATTCCTGTTAGCCCCTAATGTAACTCTGCTATTCATTTCAGCCTTGATTTATTCTGCATTATACAGCAATTCTACGGCATGTGGCGCATTTTGAGGGCTGCTTCACCCCCGTCTCCAAATCTATTCATTCAAAAGCGAAATTGGTCAAGCACCTAGTTTAAAATCTTCGGGGCATCACAGATCTATGTATAGATTGTGAAAAAGTATTGATTATATAGCTTTTTCTTTTATTGACTTTAAGCACATTTCTGCACTTTTTTGTTCACTTCTAGCAAAGTGCACAACCATAAATGTCTTCGTCAAACTCCGGGAAGGTAAAGAATCTCACAATCATGGAGATTGTTAACATTTTAAAGGGCCTGGAGGTCTGCAAAAGCTACCCTGGGTCCTTTGTTTCATTGCAGGTTTGCAGTAAATGTCACAAACTATAAATAACTACGATCTTAAAGGCTTCCTAGACTTTAAAATTGAGACGGATTGTGAGGTCCTTGTCAAATCTCCCTCGTTAATACGTACGTTTTTCTCCCTCCGGGGATCCTCACCGTTCACACTGATGCGATTTACAAGCTCTGCCTTAAAGGAAAAGTCTTTACGGCAAAATATATGTATGTAGAATTCATTAATGAATTATATGCATCTTAATTGTTTACAGATTTGGTTTTAAGGAAGGTAATTAAGGTCTGAAGTTTGGATGAAAAGAACAGAGAACAACCAGCAGCTCAGCCGCCGACTGTAGCTCCTCTCCCGGGGTTGTGAGCGAACGGACGGCTGACCCTCTGATGGGTGTGGTGTGGGGGATTAATGAAGTGGTGGCTCACGAGGGACATCCATCTGCACCAAGGCAGTCTTAATGAACTACTGAGGCCCAGACATGGCACTTTTACTCAGGCCTCCACTTATGGCTTATGACATGCTGAGGAAGCAAGACTGCCTTTGTTTTGAGCCGGCTCGCCTTTAATGGTGACAAAGTGAACTTTCCAATCTACCAGAGTGCACTTGAGCCAATGCTATGTGTACTCGATACAGCAATTTTGTCCCTTCCTATAGGGACTCATTTTGATCGCTTTGATATAGAGTAGCAGCATCGCTGACAATCCCAACCTGTCAGAAACAGGGTGCCGTGGTCCCTTCAAAAGATATAATGTATTCCTATGTGGCCGTAACAGCATGCTTAAGACACAGGACTGGAAGTCAGGTTTTCATAGCACGCAAACATTCTGTTAAAAGTCATATTAAATCTGCTGTGTAGTTGATAGAATGATAAGTATCAAACTACGGACAGTGTGATGCAAGTGGATGGAGAAATATGCACGCACAGCTTGCTAAGTCCTTCATTACGGTTGCTTTCCATTCCTGCATGACTGCAAGTTAAATGTCAGGAGGTCAGCATCCTCCTCAGCCGATGATTCATGCAGACGTGGAAATAAAGGTGCAGGAATACTGCAATATTGTACTATCACAGTACAGTATTGAGAGTGCAATTCAATTCAATTGTATCAAAAGCATGGTTTGGATGCTTAGAAAAACACTTTTTATAATTATATTTTGCCACTATGCAAACTATTAGTTTGGCAAATAATATACGGTACTGCAAACTCAGCTGGAGTTGCTGGAAATTTACCCCCAAAGCAACAGTAACATTGCAGTGCTTCAGCACCGTCCGTTTATCTAACATAACGGTAACGTGTCCGTTGCCTTGGAAATAATGCTCCGTTAATGCTGGTTGGTAAGTGATGAAGCAAAAAATAGACACGGACTCCTCTTTACCATTCGGTCATTCCTTGAATAATCACATCACATCCTTTGTTGTCCTGTTCTGTGGATCCGGAGGCTCGAATCCATATGTGACTGCTAATCTGATCAAGGAATGTCTGGAGACGGCTTCCTACCGCACGGAGTCCGACCCTTTACCTTACATGTCCTTGTGTCATCCGCTGTCTGCTGGACCCATTGATTTCATTAGCTAAGGTCATTATGAACTCTGGACTAGACCTTGTGTCTGCATGACATCCACATCCACGTCCCTCATATCCTAAATGTTGGAACCTGCCGATGTTCTGGGTCGGCTTTAATCCACAGACCCACTATCTGGGTGTGTGTCAGCCCACCACATGCTGGAGTAAGAAACACGCCACTTCAGCAACTTTGAATGACTTTTTGAACTCTACAAACGTTCTAGACTCGACATTTTATTGAATCAAAAAGAACTGAAGTCAATTGTTTGGCCAGGCGTTTTCTTTAGGATTAATTCAGTCTTCTTCAGTGAAAAGCACGACGAGTCTTGACTCTATTGCAATTGTTGATTAAAAGCTGGGTTATATTGCTTTTATTAAGGCTCAAAGCTGCCAGTCAGACAGAGGCAGTGTGCCGGTTCGCATTACCATAAAAAAGTTTGGATGTGCGCAGGGGTTGAGGACGAGGTCGCCGAGGAGCCCTGCAAAGATTGCTGTTTGACAAATATTTGCAGACCTTCGTAACGCCTGATTATTCCTGCTGAAATATATATTGTTATCTTAAGATGCAAAGCACACGACATGTGACTTTGAAGGGTGAGTGTGAGCAAGCAGGAAGAATGCAAGAGAACAACAGCAGTGAGGGCGTGGTGGGAGGATCAGCTGTGAGGGAGACGAGAGGTTCAGCTGGCCCGAGTGAACAGCTTCAAGTGACTGAGTAAACCTGAGCACACAGTGCAGCTGACCCAGCAGTCCGTGTGTGTGTGTGTCCGTGCGTGCGTGCGTGCGTGCGTGCGTGCGTGCGTGCGTGCGTGCGTGCGTGCGTGCGTGCGTGCGTGCTAGGTCCAGTTTTGTTCCGTGGCTGTGTCAGCTCTGATTTTAATTTTAGGTCTTGAACAGAGAGAGAATGTGTAGATTCAAGCAAACAGAACTATTGAGGCATATTCAGGTGATCTGTCCCTTTTTGGAACCAGAGTTTCTCATTTGCAACAAAGACATTCACAAGTGTCTATTTTGGCACAAGCCGACACTGTAAGTTGGAAAGACTCAACGCTGTTAAAGCTGATCGTCACTGTTAACTTTTAATTGTTCTATTCTATTTAAAAGCTGTCGGTCTGGTTAGGTTTAAAGACAAAAACATATAGCAAAATATGGTGGTTGGGGTTAAAAGGCACCTTTGCATGCGCTCTGTTATCATCATGACGAGAGGGGATTTACATTAGAGTCAGTGTACCACATCTCATCCAGACATGAAAGGGAATCCTCTGCATCAGTATCAGATGCAAAGGGCCCTTGATAAAGAACATTTGACGCGCTGGGGTGAGATTGAGCTCGGTTAGAAAAAGGTTGGGTGACATGCAAAAGTCTGTTGAAGAGAAGGAGGCGGTGAAAGTGTGCTGAAATCTAATTGTCAAAAAGAACATCTAGTATATTATAATGAGGTCTGCATGTGAATGTCAGCAGAGTGACAGAAGCTCATAACACAACATTTTTTTTTCAATGGATAATCACGTTCAACCTGTTGTTAAGAACAAAAATAGAGAGAATTAGATCCACATTCGTTTGACCTATAGAGCGTTCACACATCTCGTCATCCTCATATCTTCAAGCAGAGGGAAGAAAGCAGGCAGAATGTCGGGACGACAGATGCGATAGCTTTGTCTAATCCCCCTCTTAAACAGCTTCACTGAAATGCCTGCGACCAGGGAGGACACGACGCAGGGAAAATGTGAGCATTGTGTATTGTATAGCGTCGTGGGATTTCTTTGGTCTTCATTCTGAAGAGTCTGTGACAGCTGTGGGGATTAAGCAGCAGTCCATCGTATAAGGCACAAACAGCCGGGATTAGACTGAATATGCTCACTCTTGTCTCCGGCTCCTTCACGTAGTAAATCAATAAAATGATTTGTAGTACAGTACGGAGCTCATAGGTGTGTGTGTGGGAGGACAAGGTGAGGTCAGAAGACAGAGCAGAGAGAGAAACACCTCCATACTCGGGGGGGAGCGGCCCGCAGGGAAGGAGGGGCCGGCTGCCAAGTGTTGCTGCTCGCCGCCGCAGCCTCCTGAAAGCTCCGTCTCATTTCCTTCCAGGTGCTGCAGCCCCTCGTCGAGCCGGGCGCAGGTACGGCACATTTAAAAGGTCAAGATTTGAAGACTTTTCCTTAATATTATACAGAAACCGTTCACGACGGTGAATCATAATTATTTTAATGTGAGAGATTCTCCTGATTAAGTCTCGACTCTGCAGCGACGGATATCTTGCCCATTACTTGAAAGTCAATAAAAGTGAGTGCGCGACGCAGATAAAAGTATAATGACTAAATGATGACACGGTTTGCATCGCTGTGTGTTTGCAGGCAGGCTAAACCTCTCTATTTATAAGTCTGAGCTGTCAAAAGTTCTTACAGGAGCGGATGGGAGGTCTGGAAAGTTTCAGTGCGGAGGCGAATTTGAACTTCTCGGGGCATCTCATGTTTAAAACTTATAAAAGTCAAATAAAAGTTGCAGTGTGTGTTCGGAGAAGTGAATATTTTAATCCCACGTAAAAACATGCCACTGAGGTCAGAGTGTCACAATCAGCACAAGTGGGCTCGTTAGACTGAATGTAGCACGCTGCAAATTATTTTATAAGATATCTGGAGATAATCTTTATTACAGCCCGACTGTTCCCATAGTGGTTCTCTTCATCTATATGCTGCAGCTCTGCAATCATGTCTGGTAGCGCTCGATTAATATCAGCATGCTAAATTCAATCACAAGACCAGCAGGATTAGATTACATATGTTTCGTTCACTCTTGTATAACCCTGCACGACTTTGTGCACAAAGTTGCAGTAACGACGTCGAGTACGCCGCTGCAGAGGTTTAGAATCCGCTAAGTGGAAAGAAGGCAAAAGAGCAAATAAGTAGAGCTCTGCCAAGCCCAAATCTGCCTCTAATCCATAAAATTACACCTGTCACTAGAGAGCGAGATTTATTAAAACTACTTCCTGATCCGAGGAGGAAAAAAAAAAAACATTAAAAAAACACAAAGGCCTTCAATCAGCACTTAATTAACATAGCAACCTTTTCCCAGCGCTGGCAATCACTTCGCTATCTGCCAGATTAGTTTAAGGACATGAAGACAGATAGGAAATGACCAAAACAACTTGGAGGCTTTGCCAGTTTACATTAGAAGTATGCAAATAAAAAGAGAGAGTTAGTGGGGGGGGGGGAGTGACGAGGGGGATGTTGCAGTGCTCTATTAACTTATTCCATCGCACATCGGTCTCAATCTCACGGCCTTTATGTCACGTCACGTGTGTCATTTCAGCAGGGGGAGTAACTCTGGGGAGCCTTTCTACAAAACAAAATAAATTGTAATTAAAAATGAATTTAAGGAGGCTGCCGTATTACAAAAACTACCTACAAAAAATGTGTAGCAGCTTTAAGTGATGTGACGGTGAGGATGGATTCGTCCCCGACCCCGAGTGCAGTCTTGGCAGTAGATCCTCCTCCCTCCCCCCCGAGGCATCACTTCTTCTATCCAGCCTCAAGATTCATCTCTTCTTGCTAAGTTCGCCCCTCAACTTCGTGAGTCTGTTATGTTTGTCTCTTCCATCCCTGATTGTTTTAGTGCAACATGTAAAATGAGCGAGAGATAAGGAAGAAGAGCATTTGAAATACTGAGAAAATAAATTCACATTTATATTCATATTCATAACGATACAATCACAGATGATTCACAGTCGACCGTCTCTACGGAGCGTTTTAGCACCTGTCTGAATTCTTTCGCCCCGAATGTGAATTTTAGTCCTTCTGGCTCTCGTCAAACTGGTTTGCAGCTGTACTTGCCCAGTCGTAGTTGGCAGGCAGTCGGAGTGTCAAATACTTCCCAGAGGAGTTGGTGACGAGCCAAACAACAACTAACAACATTTGAAATGTGTAGCGACATTGTGTACAGCAGTATTTGTCGTGTGCAGCTTGTTGAGCTGCTCATGAAACGGCCAAAAAACGGGAATTGCATTTGAACATTTTTACATCCATTTGCCAAAAAAAACAAAGAACACATTGTGGAAACACGAAGGTTGTCGTGGAGACACATAATACACGAGCTGACCTTTGCTGGTCGTAGCCGGACTCCTTCCTGCGGCAGTGGAGCGTCACCACCCGGTGGCCTTCGCTCCTCACGTCCTGGCTTACTATCCACTGCGTGGGGTTGCTGGGACGAGCCCCGAGGAACGTCACTCCCTCTTTCAACTTCACTCTGCGGAGACAGAAAGACAAGTCGGTGATCAAGAACATCCTCGTTCTGAGGGATCCGTCGGACGCACCCGGCTGATCAACGCGCGGCAGCTGCGTCCGGAAACACGATGATTGTTGGCAATATATCATCCAGATGTTTCGCTTATCTTCAAAAGATGGCCCAGCTGTTACTTTTCAAACATGTTTGATACCCTCTGTGTTCCACTAGTTAATAAAATAATCGAACCATACGCTATTTGAATGTGTAGTTCATGCTTTATTAACACCCTAATACAAGTGCGTTCATACATCCTTCCTAAAATCAATCTGCGCCGTCTGATGCAGCTGCACAGATCCAAATATCCAATGCAAAGATAACTTATCTCTGACACTTTGGGAACCGGCCATTCATGGTGAATGTGCTGTTTCCCATAAAATGAGGGTATAAGTGGGATGTGACCGTCCCATTACGCCAGTCATCTCCCTCCTTTACCTCCCTCAGTAATAGATTCACTCGCACTCTGAAAAGAGCATTATGAAAGCGTTTCTTTGACTGCAGCAAAATTACAGCATTAATGTCCTTGGCTCGGCAGACACGACAAAAGGAGGAAAATGTCCGACGGGAAAAACTGAATTAAAGTCCTCCTTAAAAAGAAACCGATATTTCATATCCCTTCGCTGTACAGAAAAAAATGATCTGAGGATGTCGGATGACCTTAAATAAATATAGAGCAGTGCTGCGAATCATGACACGGTCAGAGGTCTGTGGGATTGTGTCTTCTTGTGATGAGACGAGACACTTTTCTTATCCAAACCCAACCAACAGCACTTAAACATGCATTATGTGATTGCCTGTGTGAGTGGCAATGAATATATCTGCCCTCTCCAGTTGAGTCTCCTTCCTGGATGTGATGTCTTATCATGTTTTGAAGGGGGTTACATTAGATGTGAACAGGGTAATATGACAGATGGCATGCTTCCCCTCTCTGTACGAGCCCGTTCTAGTGTATGTGTGCGCACATGTAATCACATCTTTGTGCTTCCGAAGGTGATTTGATATCTTTTGGCCACCTGCTTCCCTCTCTAGGAGGTGTGGAGGAAAGGACGGCCTATACACATTCATACATCCTGCCAGGGTTACGCCCTGTGGATCAGACTACATTTTGGTCTTTTGGATGAGACCTCAGTCAGTTTAGACAATCATACAAATACTTACAATGGCTTTACAGAGAGAAACGGCAGCCGACACACACCTCGATCAATCGTTGCCTATAGGTGATCAGTAAAGACACTGCAGGGTCTGATCATATTCGTCTATATAGAAGTTCACAGCACGTTCCAGATGTTTTCAGACTAGAATAAATCAGACATGCAAGCATGTTCTCATGCAAGCTCGTGAAAGGTCTTTGTGGTGTCCCTCGGCCTCTGACACCGATGGACGAGGCTGTATGAGACCCAGAGGGTTGTTCAATGACCCTAATGCAAAGCCCTTTACATCTTCTTATGAGTGGTTCATGTACAATCTGGATAAAAGTGTCTCGTTTTACCTCCATCATGATCGTTCCCCAACCACAACGATTTGTGTGTGCCTTGTGCCTTAACCCAACCAGACCTCAGCCACAGCCCTGATACGTCATAGATAACCATTACAAATGGTTTTGGAAAGTGTTCATGGTCCCGGTCATGAGTCGTGCATCTTATATTGGGTTAACATAAGAGTTATTCAAAAGCCTGCGATGGCTCACATGCATGACAAAGGGAGGGAATGAGGAAGCGTCACAGTCTGACGTTGAAGGATGATAATGTGTCGGACATGTTCCCTTCAGGTACCTCCCAGATGCATCGGTTTCCTGCCACCGCGACACATTACAGGCGGAGGACGTTTCTGACACTCGACATCAGAGGGAAAACAATCGAGCAGATACGAGCTGAGAGCGTCGAGGTAGAAAGTGAGGAGGTCATTTCTGAAGTGGATCGACTGCATCACATTAGAACATTATCAACTGGAGGCAGTGCAAAGCAAACACAAGTTTATTGTGTTCATGATGTTATAATTGAGGTCCACACTTGAGTGACTATCAGTGTGTCATCTCAATTCGTCTTCTTCAGGTAACGAAAACGGAGGAAGAAAATAGCTGCAACAAAAAACAAGTCACAATAATTGATCTTAACTTACTGCAAAGCCGGAATACAAAACCCCACCCGAAGACGGAGCGGCATCGATCCTGGGGGGGATGTTTTCCAACTGAATGATCGAGCCTGACGTTAGGAGGAGCGACCCAGAATGCAACCGTAACACAAAAAGGGCTTACGAACAGTCCTCCCGTCTCCCGACGGGAGCAGCGGGGTCTTGTATCTGGTTCCTTCACGCCTCGGCGGTCAGGATGTCTATCAGCGGCTCCCAGTGAGGCTCCAGAACACAGAGGGGAACCGGTCATTACTCCACTGACCACATCCAAGCTCACAGTCGTTGTTGCTATATGGTTGGAGTGTCTTTTATTGACGTGATGGTCAATTTGTCTTTGTAACCAGTCAGCATAGGAGTCTCCTGCAGGTTAAATAGCATCCATCCGATACAAGGAAGTCATGCAGGGAGCTCAGCCAGGGTGTGTGTATACCTGCTGCTTTAAAAATTAGTACAGTATATTGTACTTAAACTTTAAAATTGTACCCTGTGCAAAATGTACGGTTGGTGGTAAGTTTAGGGAAACAAATCTTTATATGGTTTTCTTAACCTTCCTGTTCACCTTGCTAAACCTTGCTGAAGCTAAATAGCTGTTCTGGCCCGATGTCATGGACGACTATAGTGGAGTCACAGACAAGCCAGATAGAAATTGGGAAGAACTCTTCTCTAAGTTTGTCAAATTGACATTCCCCACCTCCAGAAAATGAAGGGGGAGAACACACTTTAAACTAAGGCACCGGGGCTCCTCTCTGTCTCCGAATAGGTCTCCTCTGAAGCCGGGGAGCTATAATCGAGGCTGAACGTTCTGAATACCAAGTATTACACGACTAGAGGGGAAGTGAGGAGGCATTGGCCCACAGAGAGAAGAAGGGGAGCGGTGCAAAAAAGGTAACAGCCTTTAGCTGACAGTTTAAAGTTACACTGGATCCGACTCTGCAAAACTGTCAGCAATCAGGAGAGAACCAGACGAGGTTTCATCGGCGCCGTTGTGACTCTGAGCCAAACCGAGATGAACAAAGAGAAGGAATGTGGGTACTGCAGAGACAATCAGAGAGCGGAGTGGTTCATTTCTGACTCACTGCAATTTCATGTGATCACGGCCCTTTCTTCAACCAAATGTGAGGGAAATCACGCTGCTATGCATATTCAAACCTCTCAATCTTTCCTTGTCTCTCCACCAGCCGTCCATTATCAGGCCTGATCGCATGCTCGGACCCCTCAGGGGCTCCCTTAATAAATAGTCAGGAGATAAGTAAGAGCTGCTTGTCAGCAGGGCAGTGAACGAAATAAACATTTCCAGGGAAATCCAATAAAGTCTGGGCAAGACGATAATGGGAGTCCCCAGCCGGTGGTCTGTGCGCCGCGACCCGGGAAGCACTCCGGTAACCTCAGCGGCCTGCTGCTATCCGGCTCAGTCTGTCCGGCTGCCGGCTCGCATGCGTCACAAGGTTGGTGACCCGTCCTGACCACTTCTCTCTGCTGGCTCCATGCATCCACAATCAGCAGCTCCCTGAAGAAGCATCTCCTGTTTTATTTCTACCATCCCGCATGCATAAACAGCGGAGCAGGAGAGCATCAGCTCAGTGGGGAACGGGGGAAAAGAGAAGCTGCAGCGTGGAGGGAAGGCTGAGTGGGAGGACAGTACTTTGTGATGGTTTGTGGTTGGCGGCTAATGGAACAGTGTGAACACTGTGCTCATGTACGAGTCTGTTGCTTTGTAGACCGCCACGAGAGCAGGCACTGGGGCAGCGCGTACACAGAGGCAGTGGAAAACAGAAAATAAATTGAGCCATGTGCCGACACTACGATCCCAACGTGACAAATCAAAGCAGATTTTATCTCAGAAGACCTGAAAACTTTAAGAAAGTCTTAAAAACTGTGTTTTAGAGTGTTGGTGTGTGTCTGTATCCAAAGGGTGATGTCTCAATAAAACCCTCCCGTTATTAGACAGCGTTGTGTGGCTGTTTGCACGCCTGCTTGATGATGAGTGTGTGTTAGTCTTGGCTGATGAGTCCGTCTCACGGCCGGAGCTTCGTCCCACCTGAAATAACTCATCAGCTTTTTGATGGATCGCCATCAACCTTTCGTAAACACATTCACGGTCCTCAGAGGGTGAATCTTAATGACTTGGTCTGGATTTCCGACCTGAAGCGCCTCCAGCAGGTCAATCATCTTCCCCGGGCCGATCCGGTTCCTATATGATCTGGCACGAAATATTCTCCAGACACTTTTAGGTCACCTCCCACATCACTGATCCATAATGGCTTTTCCTGAAGCGCCATCCGAGGTTTACGACGGTTGTTATGAATGACGATTCTGACAGGATCTTCAGACAGTCTTGGTCCCTTCAGGAGACATTCTAGTACAGTTTATGTTACGACCGAATACCTTTGAAACAGTTCATATTCCCATCAGCCTCAGCTTCATGTTTAAAGCCAGCAAATGTTAGTATGATAACTCACCTGTTCACATTGAAACATGCTGATGTTGGCAGACTATGAGTCTTGTTTTCAAAAGGAAAGAGAGAAAATATTACTATGTACAAAAATGATACGGTCGGAGGGAATGTAGACGGGAAAGCAGTGACGAAGAAGGAGTGAGAGAAGACGTTTTTTGGGGAAGGCTGAGTGACGGGCGCTCGGTGTGTTTGCAGGCACAGAGCGTGACTGTGCAGCTCGCGGCGTGTTAAATGTGTCTGCCGTGCATCTCGTCCATTCAGCGCTGATGGAAAACAGATGCCGCGATACTTAAAGATACAAGACGCTGAAATAACCGCTGCGTGCGAGACCGCAGGGGCTCCGAGATTTCAGACTGCTGGAATCACTATGAAATGTTAATGGGGCAAAAACTGCAAAAGTGATGCAGATGTAATGCGACTGGAAACGTTTGAGTCCCTGTAACCAAGCGGCTGGGACACACCTTCACTCTGCTCAGGTTCTTCTCCTAGTATAAATTGTGCATGTGTGCACGCTTACGGAAACGTTATAATTAATGATAAGGAAGCATTTAGGATTCGCCACCTGTATGCATGTAAATATCATTAATTACTATCTATAGACAAGCTTTTGCCTGGTATGAAAATGTGGTTGTATAGTCAGTACCAAAGCCTGCAAGAAGAGTCTAAAATAATCTAATTTAATCTGAATATAATGTGCGTTTTCCTCATGGGCAAGCTGCTGTTAGAAATGCTTTACAGTAGTTTTCCCCACATGCCAGGAGGCAAATTTTCTTTTTCATTTCCCGAATCACACAGCAGAGATTACAGAAGTACACATTGTTATGCTGAGTGGACATAAAAGAGAGAGGAAAAGCATTTTGTATGGAGATCTGTTTGCCAATTACTCCATCTTTTGTGTAGACATGGTGTGAGCAATGTGAGGGAGCATTGAAAATCCCATTTGAGGAATCCATACGATTGCTATCATGGAGCCGCGCTTGTCACAGAGTTTTTCCACCTAATTGGATTTCCGTGACATTCAAAAGCAGGAGAGGGAACACATGCGGGAAAAACAAAAGCAGCGGCTTCCAAATGTAGAAAAAGTTACAAGCAGACAGCCAATCTAAGGATAAACCTGTGTGTACACAAACACAATGCACTTCATGTTCCACTGTAACAGCCGCCGGTGGGTTCTGCAGCTCCGCCAGCGCCCGTTGGATTTAACCTCCTTTCTAACACGACCGTCTCCTGCAACCGGTGATGAGTTCAAGTCTGGTGATACTCAAACAACGCAGGTTACATGAACTCAACAACAAACACAAGCACAGGGACATCAAGTACTCACAAAGGTCAACAAAGGTGCACATGCATGCATCACGTACTTGTGAGATACATAGAAACCAGGGGAACTGATTAGTTCCAGGTCCAGATTGAAGGGTTCGTAGAGGGAAGCTATTCTACAGGCTCAGCTCAGACATGGATGCCTCATCTCTGGGGTCACGTGGTGTGTTGGTCAGAGTCGGAGGGTGTGTTACACAAAAAGGATCAAGGTGATGCACCTAAATCAGAAGGTTACCTCCATTGATTTTGTTAAAAATAGCCCCGCATGGACAAATACCCACAGAGCTGCTCCCAGTGTAGCAACCTGTGTGAATGGTCGGATACCCGAGAGGCAGTTTATGCTGGGATAGGATCAAAAATATACCTCATGAGATTACATATTCTTTTTAAAGCACATGTACAACTTGTTTCAAATATTGCATGTACGTGCATGTTTTTCAAGTAGTGAAAATGAACAGCCGGCTACACGGTGCAATCTAACAGCTAAACCTCCTCCTCTAATCAAGCATAATGTTAGTTCAGAGATGTCTGCCATCAGCCATCAGCCAACAATTCAGCTGTCACACGGCAGTCGCACCACTAATCACAGCTGTGCATGAACGTGAATCATGTACTTACAAATCAACTTCCCTGACAACAGTTCCCCTTTAGATCAATCGATCAGCCGCCAATCAGGTTGAATGAGCAGTGACTCGGTACTTGACGAAGGTTTTCTAATCTTGAGACTTCCTTGGGACTTGCAGAACAATAACTCGGTCCCACTCCTGCTATTTATAAAGTCTACCTGGCGTTCATTGTGCTCGCTGAATTAGACTCCTGCTGCTCGCCGCAGTCGTTGACCAGACTCAGCCCTGCTTTGAGTTTTATCAAGAGCAACGTTCATTAGTCGCAGGTCACTGTTGATTGCTGCCGCAGTCAAAGACTCTTTGCTCGGCTGGACGTCGTGCAGCCATCTGCTCGGCGGCGGAGGAGAAGAAGCTTTTACTTGTTTGCTTTCTGACCTGGACCTTAATGTATTCATTGGACTTCACTAGTATCGAAGTATCTGCTGCTTCTGAGTGTGGCTACTGAAATGAACCTAACAGCATCGTCCAGCAGTAGTTAGCTGCTGGACTCTGCAGATGGAGCGGAGCTCGGTTGGCTTTCTTCTGTGTGCACAGCTCTGCCCAGCGATAATAAAAAGAATTAAACCGCATGCAAAGCCAACCCCTTATTTTATATCTTCCTTTAGGGGAGAAGACTATACAGTTACTTGATAAGTGCTGCCCATTATAGCACTTACCATGAAGTAGACCGCAACCTAAGAGCCGGCCTGATTGAACAATCTCCATAAACTCCTCCAGCACACACGCTCGTCTTCGGAATTTTTCGATGGTCAACTAACCGAGACGGAATTTAATATTCATGTACGTTTTCAGCACCTGAAACTTCTTTTGTCAAACTTGTTTAAACTCTCTCTAGCTGTAACTTATTCAAGCTGCATCCTCTCCAAACCAGCTCATGTAAAAATGTTCGTGTCTGCTTCCCCACCGTGGTTTTACCTTTTCCATCATACACAACCAGCTAATTGCTCTGAAGCCGGCCGGCCTGCATTGGAGCCCCAACAACGGACATCCCCGCAGAAATTATAAGGTCTGCACAGAGGATGCAGAGGAGTAACAAAGCAACAGGGGAAGAGAGCCGGATCCCGACAACAGACACTGATTGATAGCAGGAGATTTAAGCCGGTATATTTCTTTCGTTATCCTCGGCGATGTGAGCTCGCTGGACGAGCTAATGAGGAGCTGGAGGGACGTCCCTGAGTCGGAGAGTTATGTGTTATGTTGCAGTGCACATGGTGATGCAGGGACGATGCTAACATGGTAGATAGACATTGCATGGCAAAACACAAGTTCCACTAATGCGCAGCAAGAGGCATCACACACGGTTAAAACAGCGTTTGATCGTCCGCTTAGCAACAACAAACCCGACTGTCGGGACGCCATTAATTCTGACCCGGCCCCTCCCACATGTCTCCCCCTGCCAAAGGGGCGCCGGAGTCGGTTGAAGATGAGCTTTGTTTTGTGTCAGAGGAAACTGACAACACTTCAACGACGTGATTATTTAGCCTACAAACAGAGAGCTAATGCCCTGAACAAGCGGGGGATCTGTGAGGCACACTCGTACCCATCTGCTTATGATAAACATCAAGTGAACGGCACACGCGTGCACTTCCAGAATGAAATAAGCATAACAGAGGCGGCTACGCGTTCACCCAGAGACGAGCTTGCACACGCGAACAGACAAACACACACGAGGAAGTGAACTCCTGCTGCTGCAAACGGCCCCCGGCATGGCTGATTGTAATACTGACAAAATTGCTTTTAATTGGTGGAAAAGAATAAATCAGTGCGAGCCGTTCTGAGAATGATGTTAAGGGGAAGAGAAGGAACGAACAGGAAAGTGCAGATCACCATCACCACCAGTGGAGCCGAGATCATTGGAGAGTGCAAAGCAATGTCTCCACAAAGTCGCCCTCGGGCGATGTGGGAATGTCCCATATCTCGAAAATTAGCTGTCCATCATCTGATTGACATAATTTCACTCATCCACCTTTATAGAGAAAACCTGGGGAGGACAGCTCACCTCCATCACAACTTCACGACCTTGCACGTCTCAGATGAAGACAATACTGGAGACAAGACAACCGAGGCGCTCCAAAGTCTGCAGCTACTATATGTGTGCATTTAAGTGTAGGTAAGAGTGTGTTTTGTTCCTGTAAAGGAGCAGCGGTGATTGAGAACAGCATGTGGCTTCAGGAAGAAAAGAAAAGAGACGCTGCTTTGCAAGCGACTAAAGAAATAGATTATTGGCCGCCGCCGCCTTGCTAACAAATGTTCGCACAATGTAAATGGCACCTGGTTCCTTTGAAAGTAGTTCATCTGCCTCGGAATATTGAATTTGCAGCCTCACCAGGTAAAATCCATTAAATTAAGCCGGTGATGTCGACTGAATTAAGGCTGCTTCTTCTAAAGCATCGACTGCCTGCTCCTGCAGCAGAGCCGCTCTGCTGGCACCTTGTTTGTAACCACGAGGCAAATGGGATTGGAAGGAGAGACCAGCTGCTAATGTAACGACACAACTTTTCAAATCATGCAAAACCACAGAGAGCCGCTAACAGCCTGATATAGCACAGAGTGACGGAGAGAGAGGGAGGCGGCATCGCAGTCCATTAAAGACTCATCTGTAGAAATTGTACCTAATTTGCTGAGACTCTGTCATCCGACTGGTTCTTGTAATGAAAGAGTCGAGTTAAGAACATTCTCCTCGACAAGGAATTAGCTGTGGGAACTTATTGTTCGTGGTACACGAATAACAATGTATTGAACACGCAGCCGTCGCCACATACGCTGGTTGTGGGAGAAGAAGACATGAACTAGTTCATTGTAACGTGTGTGAGCTGAACTTCAAGCTAACTCGAGTGTGAACTCGCACAGCACTGGAACATATTACATAATTGCATATTTACACATCGGGAGCCTCGGCTGTGTTTCAACTTCCTCCTCTTTAACCTTTTTAAGGTGTTTCACTCTGTTCCTCGGCGACTCGATTCTATCTTTGTCTGTGAGGCTTCTCGTCGCTCCGCAGGTGCCGAACAGTCGGCGTATCTGAGCTTTTCCACTTAAAACGACCGCCCGTGTTGGCTGGAAATGAGAAAAGGTGATGCACACCAGCTGGCTAAGGTACACAGGAGGTTGTTTTTCTTTAAATAATGCAATAACGGGCTGTAATTCAGATTGAGCCGGTTGTGTTGGGCCGACAGAACGTCGACGCCACACATCCATTAACGCTGCGGCAACTTCACATCACCAACATGACCTTTGCCCTGCTGCCTTTGTCATTTTAATCACACTGCTATTTGTGGAAGCCAATACCTTCCGGATGCCACAATTACATTGGAGTGTGCTGACCCCAGTTATTTGACTCAAAGGTCTCCGGCGGAGTTAATTATGACCACAGCTGTCGGCGCCCTTGGCCTGCGTACTTGACAGTACATTACTCAGCGGTGATTGACAGGTGACAGAGCCTATGTCAGCTCCGGGGTCACTGTGTTGACGTAGGCAGCGGAAGTTATGTCCTTGTCCTGTGAATGTGATCAGAGAGCTGAGGCCAGCTGATTCACTCAGCAGGCGGAGCGGCCGCCCAGGAGCTCTTAAGGCACGCAGCTCTTTCCCATTCCACCAGGGACACGTGTCATTTAGGTTTCTCACGCTGACATAGAACCTAACACAGACTCTCTCACGCTGCGGGGCCGTCAGGAAAGCAGAGAAAAGATCTGAGTTTCACCTGCACACACATGAACATCTGATTCCTTTCACTATCAGTGCTGCAAAAAGCAGAAACAAAGATAATCACCACTAACAAGCTGATACAAAAGCTCAGCAGGATCAAAGCGGCCTTCTTTTCCACCATCGTCTCCGAATTGAGCGCAGACAGATCACCTTGATAGAGATAATTGTAAATAAACTATTGTTAGTCTATAATCAATATTTCACAGTCATCAAAGTCACATTTCCTGGAGCTGTTAGTGGAGACACAAACAGAGTTAAAGGACACCTGGATGGCTCCGAATTAACGGTTCGTATCAAGAAGGATTTTATATTCTGTTCACTAACAGCTTCATTATATCAGATGTGGTTCTTTGCCGTGTTTAGACTTTATTTAATTGCATGATAGAAACGGATAAACAATAAAGCAAAGAGAAGAAAGGAAAGGGAAGTGTCTTTTAATCAATGTTGTCTCATCTTCTTTGTTCATCATCATCTTTTTCCCTGCGATTGTCAGTCCCACTTGTCTTTAAGTGACTTTGAATCAAGCCGTTGTTGTGCACACGCACGCGCGCACGCACGCGCGCACGCACGCACGCACGCGCACACGCACACGCACTGAGTGCTAAATGTTCATTATATGCAGTATACTCCATTTCACCTTTACTAAGGGTGTTTACGTCCGATAAGCTGAATTAATGAGACTGTGACAATTAATACCTCTTGTTCACTGCCGACGTGGCTGCTGACATGCCCGTGATAACATTCTACACAATGGCAACAGTGAACTCTACAAAACAACAACACAGTCTAACGGTTCCTGAGACGTCAGAACATCTGCGTACGGTGGCAAACGTCTGATAACCAGAGTTAAAGGCCACACAAGAGCTTTTTCTATTGTCTGAAACAAGTCTGAATTTGCCACGTTTAATAATGAATTCAGACGATCTACATTTCAGATTTAATAGTTGCACCCTTGAATATTTATTACAGCAGCAGAACTTGTCAGAATTTGGGTGGGTAGATATCGTAGACCCCCGATTGGAGCCTACAGGTGGATGCTGGGGTGGTGGTGGGGCTGATAGATCAGGTAATACTAGACTGATGCAGGGCAGTAGACATGTTGACAGGCAGAGAGAGATGTGAATCACTGGTGTTTAAATAGACCGGCTACCTGTGTCTGTGATGGTGGAGGACATTAAGGGTTGGACACGTCTGTATACTGTAACTGTGCAGCTGAACCAGCTTGCAGGCGTCGCTCCATTACTGCTTTCCATAAATGTAAAAAGTTTGAAATGACCTCCCCACGATGTTAAGGCTATCTTAAGCTCACTCTGCTCTCTGTCTACATAAAGAAAACAGCTTAGGCTTTCTTCCTCTAAAGCTGCCATGTGCTTTAAACACCTACAACACACCTGCAAACAATGTCAGGCCCTGAACACTGGAGATGTGGGAGTGAGGTTGCTTGTTACCGTCCTGGTCTTCACGCTCTGCAATGGGGGGGGGGGAGGTGCTGCAGTGCAGTTTGTGCAAAAAAAGAAGTTGCATTTCACCAACACACAAGAGGATGGATGTAGCTTACACTCACATCGTCTCCTCAGCAGCAAGGAGACGGGATGACATACAGTAAATCGCCGACTGAACAGAAAAAGCTGAATCCTGTGAAATTTGCATTTTAACAGCTACACTACACAAAAGTGTCAGGAGCCACTGCCATGCAAGATGATGCACTTAAATCCAGGCAGAGGTAAAGGCTGCAGGAGGCACGGGAGGAAATATTGTGTCGTTAGCTGTCGTGCATCTACTCTCCCATGTTAACTTCCTTTGCCCGTCCCTCTTATAGTTATTATAGTCATTTCATTATTACACAGGTATGTGTAGTGAATGGAACCATTATATTAAGCAACATGTATGTGTTTACTTTAATGGAGATGCCTGCTGCACTTTTGAGTTTGTTTGCTATAATGACACAAAATGACAGTATTTCACTGGAGTGATGTGTAATTACTCCCCTGTTTTATCCGTGTTCTCTGCTTGACGGTATCTTATTAGCACATGCATATTTATTTCCTGATCGCCACGAATTCCTGTGAGCAGGTAGTTTGAGGTAGTTCAGGAAGTTGATTAAAGCGTCGGACACCCAGCAGTCATTAACAACGTCACTGACAAAAAACCCCAAACGGAGCCACTAATACAGACGGTGGTGAACTTGGCACAGCAGGGTGCCACTAAATTCACATTTATCAGCGAAGCAGAAAGTCCATTTGCTATCAATTTGCTATACAGCTTATCCTGTTGCAGGGTCGCGGGGGAGCTGCAGCCGATCCCAGCTGAAGTAGAAAGTGACAACTCCCACTAAGAGTTATCACGAGTCTCCTACATTTCCCTATCGAGGCCACAGCCGGCCATCAACTCATTCTTACTGTTTTTGTTCTTATGTTGGCTTTTGTATGACTTGTTTACTGCCGTCTCCACTGTGGTGCTGCACGCTCTAATGTAGGTGACACACATAACTTCTCTGATTAGTGTTGTTCATTCTGAAGACCATCTATCGCCCGGAGGGGGAGTGAATGTTCCTCCGTGGTAAGGGACTCCTATTATCCTATAAAGGTGATCCAGAAAATCCATAATCTCTTTTCTTTACCCTCAAGGTGATATCTGCTTTAAAGGAGCTCTTATCTAAGCTGATATAACAGGACATTCAAAAGCCATTTAACTGGCTTTGTTGCATGTTTGTGTGTGGGTGTGCATGTGTGTGTGTGTGTGTGTGTGAAGAACACCCCCTGGTAACCTCTGCCCCACAGTGAACAATCAGAGCCACTGATGATGTGAAAAGGTTCCTCCGAAGCCTCCACGGCGGATGAAAAACAGCTGAACATTTACCCTGCTGCATGAAAACCATTATGCCTTTTGTACCGGCAATAAGACAAAATGCTTTTATCTACTTATGTAAGCTGCAGCCCTAATCATGATGGTCACTAAGCCATTCTTTGCCTACTCCGGTGCAGTCAGTCATGTTATCCTTCTTTCATCCCTTTTGGTGTTGGATAAAAAAAATGCATTTTATTAATATTTTCGAAAATTTGAATTAGCTGACAAGATGTGCGTCGTCATGGTGTTTTTAGAGCACTTACAGCCTGTGGTCGGTTCCTCGCTGCCTCACTCTGTGGATGATGGTGAATACTGACTGCTCCTAAAAGCATGCAGTCCCTGTCCCCGTCCACAGCCGGCCGAGGCGCCTCTCCACCTGCCTCCCTGGCCCCCCCCCCACCTCCCATCAGCGTGGGACAGCTATCTCCCAGTATCAGCAGGAAATGTGATGGATGACAGGTGGACCGAGGGAGAGCGCGGCTTCTCAGAGCACGTCAGGCTTGCTCCCACTACTCATTAGTCTTCCATTTAGCCCTGCGCTGGGCCAGCCACCCTGATCACACACACGCTTTGGATTTTCTGGTCAATGATGAGTCCCTAACCTTCCTGCTGCAGGACGAGCCTGCAAGCACCTCACAGGAGAGGAAGAGGCCACCATGGTTCATCTCTCCCAGTCTTTAAAACGCTCAGACCAAACACTCGGCTCTGCCTCGCCTTCCCCGCTGTCGGGTGGATGGGACCTAATGCTACAAGAGGGGCTGTCATTTTCTTAATGTCTGTCTGAGCTGGATACATACGGTGGAGGATCGGGCAAGCAAAGAGATAAACTGTAGTGAAATAAAAGAAACTTGGGCTCAGCTCTTTTAATACGTTTCCTCTTGCTTTGGGGCCGGGAGGCTTGTCAAAGAGCCTTCGCCGTGCACCCGCACAGCTTCCCACGGATCCGGCGTGAATGTAATCGTGCAGCTTGTTAGATAACTGGGATATTGATTGAGATCAAAGAGGGATTGACAGGCGGGAAAAGAGCACAGAGGACCTGCAGAGAATTGATTACCGATGTTGATCGGCTCCTTCTGCAGGCCTAACAAGACCCAGAACCTGTGACATCTGCCCGGTAAAAACTCAGGGTGAACACAGAAACACTGACATTGAAGGCACCAAATGAACAAGTAAAGGTTGTGACCTTTGGAAATGCCAGACGGTTAAATAACATAACCAAATTCAGAAGTGCATATCAAATGCCATGCAACGTTCAATGGTCAAATCCCAAGGTTTCTGCTGTTGGAAATATCGAGCAGAACCCCTCCAGGAGACTGAAAGGCACAGTGCTGTTTAATTTGTAGTCGGTGCATGTTAGCATTATCTAGATATGATTCAGTCATTATGAGGTACAACATCTCCTTGAAATCGGTCATTGAAACAGGCACCCCGAGCGCCACATTGTAAGTGGAAGCCAAATATTACATTATTCCACTGCAACTTCCTGGCATAAAAATTGTAATCGTGAAATAGTTTCACGTTCTATCTCCCTATTCCTTTTTACGAGAACAAGGTCGCCTGGGGTTAATAACAGTTTCTTCCAAAGATTATTACAGGAAGGAGAGGATGAAATGTAAAGAAGGGAGCTGCAATTTGATAATGCAGAACTCATCTCCGGTTCCATTTGGGAACCAGGTGAATGTGAAAACGGTTTATTAAAGTAGCACACTTGACAAAAATGAAACGGAAATAATTCTCTAACATACACACACGTGTACTGTACATGCACCTCGATTTCATGTCACACAAACACATTAAGAGAATGTGCAATGAATCTCTTTAAACGTGGACGAGCTTCTCATTCGATGTGTTTGAATGCTCCTCCGTTTCTATTGCACAAGGACACAGTTTGTTGCTGCTGGACGTCTATGCAGAGCATCGGTTCTGTCTATAGACACATTCAGACAAGCGCTTCAATCCATAAACGTGCATGTTCAAGTCGCAGGAATAAAAGACCCAACAGAAAGGCTTATGTGTAAGTTGAATCAATACAGCAGTGCAGGGGAGGAAGACCTCGGCCGAGGTCTTGTGTAATGAGCAATGTAAATCTATACCGTGTTAGCACACAGGACACTGTTAGGAAAAGACTAAAAATAGCCTGAAAGCTGTATTTAGTATGAATCCTTAAAGTAAACACACTCAAGACCGAACGTACAGTGGTTCAGGTGAGTATTCTCTTACGTGCCTGATTTATCGGAGTGCAATACATTTTATATTCATTGTGAGAGTATTATAACACTTGATGATGGACATTTAAAATGTGATAGATTGATATAAATGAAATTAGCTGACCAAATAAAATTAGCTCCGTCTCATCCAAATGCAGTACGTGCTACTCACGCATAAATTAATCAGCGAGAAGGGTCCAATGATCTTATGTGATAATGTGTAGGCGGCTCATCTCCTGCCAAAAGTAAACCAATAAAAAAAACTGCTTTCCAAACACGCTGTTTATTAACAAAAACGACGTGGTTTGCAAATACAAACACCATTAAAAAACGAATGCATCATAATTAATTTGTTTCACCCTCCGCAACAACAGGGGGCGCTATGAGTCATTTTAAATGTGGCGCGAGGTTTGCACAACAAAATGCATTAGTCTGAACAATCATATCATTAGATTATTATTACTGATTAATTTATGTTAGTCAGTGTGCAAGGTGACACTTTCTAACTTCTACTTTGTACTTTTAATACTTATATATGCTTACATACGGACCTTTTCTCGAACGTGAAATATAAAACCTTGGACTCCTTTGCACTAATTGTATATTATAATTGAGCATTGTATAAGTCCATTTATAAGTATATATAAGTGTCCTTATCGCTCTGTCTTTGGTCTGAATCAACCACTTGACAGAAATATCTGCGTCTCTAGGAGCTAAATGTTCAACTACATGTTCTGTGCAGACTTTATTACAGTTAGTGTGAGTTTTCTTTTAAAAGTTTTGAGTTTAGTCTTTAATGCGTGATTGCTCACAACGAGTAGACGCTGGATTTCGGCCCAGAGTCTCTCGGCCGGGTCACCCGATTAGACACGTCTCAGCTGTGGGACGATGGGTTGGATTTCTGGCTTGTCTCGTCTCGCACACCAACAAACCCAACAGTTCCCTAGTTCAGCCACTTCAACCACGTGTGCAGGTACCCTGATAACAACAACAAACAAGCCACAGATTGATTGAACTCTGGCAGCAACATACTTGCCCGTGCGATGTGCCGTCTTGGTTTACATTACCAGATTACATTACACATAGATTGAATGAGTTTGTTGACTGAGACTTGTGGTATGTTTTCCCATTCTTCCACCAGACCTGGAAGGAGTCCCCGGCTATTCCCAGCGACGGGAACACATTGATGTTCTCAATGGCCGTAACGTCTCAAAGATGCTCAATGAGCGGTTTTGTTAATAGGGAAGCCGCTGGAGATCAGGGGTGTTTTCTGCTTCCAGAAACTGTGTACAGGCCAGCAACATGAAGCCCAGCATTGTCATGCAGAGAAAGGGACGTAATGTTGACCGGCAAAGGTCACAATGATGGAAGGCAGAACCTCAACCCGGTATTGAACTTCAGTCATAGTCACCAACACAACGCCGTGCACTTTTCCTGTCATCTGCATGACAGAGCTGGAAATGGTAATCGCCATTGAAGGCAACGCTTCTCCAACATACAGCCTTGCAGAACAGCCCATTGAATGTGCGTGAATAAGGCAGACACAAAAGCCAGCTTCTCTCAGGCAGTCACACCACGCACTTCATCAGCTGTGTGAGTAACTGGTCCTTGGAGGAGCAGCTCGAGGGAGCGAAGGCCCGGACCGGCCCCCCTATGGAGGAAACCACTTACGGCCAAAGTAATCTCATTCTTTCAGTCACTACCCAAAGCTTTGACAATAGGTGAGGGTCGGAATGTAAATCCACTGGGAAATTCAAAGTTTCACCCTCCAGCTCATGGTATGGAAGTTAGCTTTTTCCAAAAATGGCACCATTATTTAGACAGTAAGATGGGCCTGTATAGACAGACTCACACCACAAGTACACTCTGCTTATTACACACAGACACACAAAGGGATGTGCAGCTGCACTAAAATGAAAAGGTTGACAATTAAAAACATTACAACGGGAAATATTGTTATTTTGTTTGGCCCTCTGAGAGCTTTGGTGGACGTCCTTGAACCCTCTGACAGAGTCTCAGTTAAACTTGTTGGATATTTCTCATGTTCCTGCAGCAAAAAATGAGAAGTGTGTCGCCCCGTTTAGAACGACGCAGAGCGCTTTTCCGCATGAGACGCAGCCATTGTATTGATTATTTAAATCTGCCATCATGCAGGATTGTACTGTTGATTGTTTAATGATTTCCTTTAACTGCAATTCAGTAAATATAAATGTTTCCATGCAGGCCGTCATGTCCCTGCGTCACATATCAAGAGTCATTCAAGCAGCAAACGTTCCGACCGCAACCGTGCAGAGTTGTGTTTCGTTTTGTTTTTCTCATCCTCCTCGTGTCTCCACCTCCCCCGTCTGTCTTTGTTTGTTTGTGTGTGATGTGTCCGCCTCTCTGCCTCCGCCTTTCTCCAGCGTGCTATAACCTGTGTTTTCCTGCCTGTCTGCCTTCCACCGCTCCAGCAGTGTCATCTCCACCCGGACCACTCAGCCCCCCCCCCCCCACCCCCCAACCCCGGCCTCTTGCCGCTCAGTTGTAGTTTTCCTCCTCTTTCCTGTTTATTATTCATTATGGGTAATAAATCCTCCCTAAGTCACCTACACCCGTCTCCTGTCTCCTGCCTTTTGGACCATCTGAGTACAAATCAGTACAAAACAAAAACCTGTTAGAAAGTTGACAGGACAGAAGAAACAGGAAATTTTACTCAACTTCAAAGTCCTGAAATAATCTTCAAGACATGCAAGCAAATTGAAAAACTTTTTTGTTTGTTACTCCGGCTTGTTTCTCCGTCATCTAAATAGCAATGTGCCGCGGTGCTAGTGCAGCCTGACTTTGACAGGGAATGGGAGATGACACTAATTGATTAAATCCAAGTTGCACCCAAAACACTTGTATGATTTGATTCAGAGGCTGATTACAACCCCTTAGCGCCTTTCACCTGACTTAGCACTTGTTATGCATCTTTTATCTAATTTGAATGGAGTGGAAACAACCAAGGTGGAGGACATGTAGACATCCCCACATCAATACATCTCGATGTATCTACACACACGAGAGAAAGAACTGAAACCGATCTGCAGAATATTTCCCAAAGACAGGGCTGGAGACACAAAATTGCAGCAGATACTATCAACAAGCAGCTGTTCCTCAAGAATGTGACTATTTGTCATAAAACACCTACAGGGAGTCATCAGTAGGAGCATAATTAGCAGCATGCACAATTAAAAATGCTGCCAAAGGAGTTTCTGGATGTCAGAGGTGCGTAGTGAGGAAGCACTTGATCAGCACCCCGATTCCGGCTGCCGACTTCTTCTTATTTACTTATCATAGCAGCAAAAAAGACACTAAGTGAGTTAATTGTCAGGGTAAAATTGTCAGAGTGACGAGGAAAATATAACACAATATAGTGCCGATTACAGAGTTTTAAGGGCCCATTAAAGTCCATGAAACTGAATAGGGAAAGCATTAAATTTCATATTATTGTGTTCTCTCCAAGACATCCTATTAAATCATGTCATCATAACTTCCCACTGTTAATAAGCTGAGCATCGCTCAAGATCTAATGGATGATGCAATCAAACTGAGACAGTGTCCATGATTCAGTGTCGTGTCTGACTTACGACGGGTGCATCAGGAGCGAGGTGGATGGATGTTCTTCTTCGGTTTGAATTAAATAAAATCTGATTTCTGATCGCCGTCTGCTTTGCTGCATAATCTATAAAAGCATTGATAACAGAATTGATTCATTTATTTATTTAGCAATGCTCATATGTCATAAGAAGCTACTTATATCATGGGGACAAATCTATAATACTCAAGGCAGGCTCACTATAATTAGCCTGGAAGAATTCACAATATAATGACATTAAATTAAAACATGAAACAGCGAGGGTTTAGGGACTTTAATTAATTATTTGAAAAAAGTCTTTGATCATGGTTCTGCTTATAAGGGAATAAAAGTGTGAGGTGCAAAACATAGTGTAAGTAAAAGACTGGGGACTGAATAAGATGACACATTAATTAGCACTGAATAACAGATGAAGTATTGTAATTTAATTCCGTCGTTCTACAAAGAAATAATTACAGCTTTGTGTACAACGTGGAGCGAGAGAGAGGGAGAGAGAGAGAGAGAGAGAGAGAGAGAGAGAGAGAAATGCAATGTGATCTCTGATCTCTGTCGTCTATTCATCAGCATCGAGGCCTCGGCCTCTATTAGCCCTCCTGCGGGGTATTTGATAGTGAAGGTCAATGTATTTAATATTCGTCAGCATTCAATTAGCATGCTAATATTACCTGTAGCGGTGGATTATGGTGTTGACCAATCGAATCTGTAAGTATATTCTAGGTGATTGATGCTTAAAAACAGACAGATGTTGAAATTGAAGAGCGACGACTATTTTTGTGCAGCCAGCCACAGAATTATATACTTAATTCTGATTAAGCACTGGGATATTTTGTAGAGGGATTATTTTCACACAAAGACTACAGGGCAAGGAGAGGGCAAATGAGTGAGAGAGATAATAATCTGTATTTTTTTTTTTTTTTTGCATAATAGCACAACACTAATGGATTCATTGAGCAACACATACAATATTTATTCTTTACTAACTTTGTGCCCTCTGCAATTACGGGCAAACGCATAAATGCAATGTGGCATACATAAATTGCTGTATTTCATGCTCAGGATGCAGTTAATTAGGGACGGTTTAAAATGAACATGTTTACAAATGTCCTATTATATACTCAGTTGGTTTAGAAAGCTTTACATTAGGAAGTTAAAGACTGGGGAGGATAGTGAGCACCAGCCTCAGCAGAGAAATGAAAAAGAAACCCCTGTCTCGACACAGGTTTCCCTGCAGACAGACACTGTCTCAAGTGCGGACATTTAAAACCGATCAGCTCAGACTCCACACCTGCAGACAGGCATGACACCACCTCACCACTGCAACACATGCAGCTGCCTTGGTTGCTGTTTAACGTACGTTACATTATTGTTGTCATCGTTACTGCACTGCATGGTGGGATATGCACCAGCAAACTGCAACATTTCTCTGTCATTCACATGCATCGGACTTATACAATAATCTCACACACTTTTATAGCGTACCAAATAGCATGTTAGCATGGAGCTGTATAACCAGGGGTGCAGCTATTTTCGGCACCATGAGAATGTATAATATAGGACCCCATTAACCATTTTATATTATGTTAAAATAAGTTTTTAAAGCCCCTTCAATTGCACGGAACTTGAGTTAGTGTATAACCCCCTCCCCGCCCCTGGGTATAACCCTGGTTTGACCTCGGTTTGAAAGCGGTTTCAGAGTGCAGCTACAAGGAGCTGAGTGGGAATGATGAGAGTTAGATGGGGCCATCCGCTGCTGTATTCCTGCTTCTGTGTAGTCAGCTTTTGGCAGCAGTGTTTGCTAACAGGACCTCAGTCAACTGCTCGGAGGGTTATACATCTACCAGCTTATAAAAATGTAGCAGACATTACCAGACAGATTTAAATTGGCAAGCTCAGCACAAGAGACATGGAGGTTTGACACCTTGTTGCCCCCGTTGTGTAGCTCTAATGAAAACGTGAGGAGACTTATAGTACAGAATACGCTCTGCAACATTCACAAGCCCTGTGTGTTGTTGTTTCGCGGGGACGTGTGTCATTGCATTCAAGAGTCTCGGCTGTTGACACCACGAGCTTCTTTAACAGCAAAGAAGATGTTTGTTTTGTAAATGCAGCGGCGGCTTGCTGCAGGTTGCCGGATCGCACGGGAACCACTTACAGACTAAATAAAGACAAACTAAAGAGAAGAAATTATTCATTATGACTAGAAGACATCTGACAAGATCTATCTAATACACAATTGAAGCTGCTCTAACAGACGTATTCAATCATTTATGTCTGGTCCCCGGAGTGCTGCCTTTACCCACTTTCAAATGGAGAAGCAGTTTTAGGGAAATTGATTATGACTTAAATGCCTGTCAATAAATGACAAGGCATTTTCTTAGTCTTTCATCACATATTCTCCCCTGCTGAATCACCCACAGCCTGCTGATTCAGTGCTTGTTTATAGCCAGCGATGTTGCTTTCCAATGAGGTTGCACTATAGTCAATCCAATATGAGAATGACCACTTGATTGGTTATTTTCTTTCTTACAATTGTCTGTCACAAAGTTTGCACCAAAAATATATAACCAAAGTACAGTACAGTCATCTTTGTGAGTCCACCGAGGTTGTATATTCAGTCAGAAACAACAGATATCAAACACAATGGAAACTTCTAAGTCACATCAATACTTGTTGGAAGTTATATTGAGTGAGATTTTTATTGAATCAATATGTGCAGGACCTGTGGACAAACATCCGGCCCTGTGAGACCCTCATCTTCCATTCTGTGTGCTAATGTGATGAAACTGCTGAGGTACAAATCGAATAGAAAACACATGTAGAAATATAAAAGCAACTAAACTTAAATAGAATTAAAACAATGATTTAACAGCATTCATTTCCTTCACACGTCACCAACACCGATGAAAGACGTTACAATACTCAGACACTGCTGAGCAAGAGAACCTGACAAGAAGGGAGTTTTATAGCCGGACTCCTCTGTGCACATGAGGGCACCGAGACCTAAATCTGTTCCCCTTCCTCAATAAAACATCCATTCAATCAAGATGGGAAATACTTTGTGATGCACAAAATCACATCTTGAACCCTGCGGCTCGGTGGCCGAGGGGAGTCGGCTCTTTCATGCCGCAGCAGTTGGCTGGGTGATCAAGATGCTGCTGCAGATGGGCGGCTTAAGTGTTATATTGTGATGGAGCATTTGCATAATTACGTGTCGACATGGAGTCGACTTTTAATTTATGCAATTGGGACTACTCGCTACAACAGTTTCTTAATTCAACACGTAGCACCTTTGCTACCCGGCAGGAGTCGACCTATAACAAGAGACTGATGTTCACTGGTGGTGAGGGCACATCAACTGGTGGCAAGCTTTCATACACACCTGGAAGAGATCAGCCCCGCAGTGTTGCAATGCGACCGGCTGCAGATGTAATGTTGAAAGGTGTCAGCGAGTCATTTAAATTTTCTCAGGTGTCAGATTGCTTTTGTTGGATTGTGAAATGACCGAGGACGGAACTCAAGGCAAGACCAGCTTTTTATTCTTTCGCCTGCCCTCTCAGGTTTCCTTTCTCTTCTTTTGTCAGAACTTAAAGCCATGTACATTTACTTCTACTGAGCATCAGCAGCCTCTGCTCTTGTTTTAATTCTGTTGATATGTTGCTCAGGACAGTACCGCACTACTTGCAGCATTGGTTGAATAGAGACCTGATGTTGAAACAAGAATGGAACAAAGAGGAAGGGACACGTTTTAATAAGGTATAACATGACCTTTGTTTCTACTGTGGCATCCCTCACCTTTATTGTTACCTGAGTAACACTCGCTGCTCTATTTTTGCTTCCCGAGTTTCCTATAGCAACGTTATCGTCGGTCTATGATGTTCCTGCTGAGAATTTTCCTGCCAGGTGACATTGATGAAGAGCAGGCTATTCTCCCTATTACAAGTCATTGTACCATCAAAAAGATGTGGAAGCTGTTATTTTACCTAATGGCTGCTATTATGTTACCTGTCAAACGGTTTGTGGTTTGCACACGGCACGTCAGTCCGCTACCCTAATACAGGGTTTATTGGGGCGTGTCGTCATGTTAATTGCTCACTGGCTGGCAAGATCAAACGTGATTCATCAAAGGACCCAGGTGGGGAAGAACAGATTTGATGGAAGAGAAGAAATAAGTAAACATTCATACATGAGGCTTGGTGTCTCTTTATTCACTGATGATGGTTGATACACCTAATGTGTGTGTGTATTGAAATGATTCTAAAATCACATCAAAAGGAAAAAAAAAAAATGCGCGTTAACCTTTTGAGGACAATAAATTTATATTCCATCCGGCCCCTGATATTTCAGGCCGATGCTTCTTGCATACATTAGTCACTGTTGTCCTTGAGCACACATAATGAAGTGTAATGGAGGATAATTTGTTCACTGATTAGCTGCCTTTTAAAGACGAGGCAAATTGATTTCATCCCAGTTGCTCATAAAGTTCTTTGTGTATTCACAGTGGAAGCATAACACGTCGCCCAGACGTGTCAGCATATGTGCGAGCACTCTTGCACACATGACAACAGACCCTTCTGCACACATACAAGCGGATGCACAATCACTTCTCACACGCTGACGGTTTATTGAAACCTGTTTGCCAACAAATGTTTGGTGCAATGTTCTCCATCGGAGGCAAACGATTGAACAAACATGCAGAGGACTCGCAGCTGATTCACACACAGTGTGCACACGACACAAATCTGCTTCACACACACAGACTACACAAAGAATACATTAAAACATGAAAGCCAAGTTTTAGCGTGGCTTTTAATATGTACATACAAACAAGATGAAAGTGCGAAAGCAGCGATAGCATTGCATTAGCGTGAGTGGGCCTCCTGACGCAGGCTCACCGTGCAGAACAACACCGTCAAATCAACTTCCTTGACAAACCCTATTGACAATCCAAAGAAGAGTCCCTGCTGCAGCCACACATCTACTGCAGAGAGGGGGAGCAGAATCTTCACACGTCAGCTGACAGACTTCAAAGCGCAGCGCAAACTTTCTCTCTGAGTGATCACTTTAGATGAACGTACAAAAACAGAATCGCAACAGTTAATCAGTCAGTCATGTGCTGGGTGATTTTCTCGGACGCCGTCGCCGTTTTAAAAATCTGAATTACACCAGTGCAGTGCAGAAGTTTGGAAGTAATTGCTTGTTAAAATGTTAATGGACCACATTTCAGTCCGTATCATTCTCGTTATTGAAGTCTCAGGAAATAATTTTACTTTCGGAAAATTCATCCAGACCAGTGTGATTGTTTAAGTTACAGATTTGCATTTTAATAAAAGGTCGGCTCCCGGCCGCGGCGCGGGTCGGCTCTCTGCGAGTGCACTAGTTATCTCCGCACTGATGAGAACACAAATTTGTGTCTCATTGCAACCAATTTCCGCCTGCTCTTTGAGCCCATTTCAGTGCCTTTTAAGAGCAAGTATAATGACACATGAGGAAGTCAGATCTTGAGGGGAAATTGTCAGGCTAAAGTATGTGGAAATAAACTGCAACGGTAATATTTGGATGCGCTGCTGTTAATGCAAAACATACATTTTAACCTGATCAGTAAATTCACGCGTTTGATTGGACACCACTGTGCAGTAAACGTTTCCTCCCCAGTTCACCATCTATAATTGCATCCTTTGTTACTTCACCACAGGAAGGTGGTGCACATGCAGTGACCACCACTGCACAGTGCAGTAGTACTAGTTGGCAGCACTGCACCAAGATAGAAAACAGAGAAATTTCCTTTTGTGCTCCAGGTTTTTTTCTTTACGTCACTAGAGACTGCAAGACAAGAAAATCTTTAACTCTCGTTTCCTTCATTGCATTCGATTTGCATATCTCACACTGAGGAAATAATGAATTATCTACGACATACAACGATCCAAACTGCTCACACGGTGATACCAGAAAACATAATGTGATAATGACTCCAGCATATACATTACTTGCATATTAAATCGAACGGCCTTAAAGTCATAAGTGCCTTTTCAATGTCTTTTCCTTCATTAGAGTCTCCTGAGCCGAATCTGCTGGTGTGCAGAAACGTCTTTAATTCTTTGAAGACATCACAGGAAGTAACTCCTGTTCATGATAAAACGTCTCTACAGTAGACGCTGTTGTGATACCGCCTTTCATCCAGCACAACAAAGCGGGGGAATATCAAAGTAGGAACAGTGAAGGAATATAGCTTGGAACTGCACCAAAGGAAGGCAATCAAGAGGTAATCTCGCTGACTCCAGTTTTGTTCACAATAAATTAAATTGCGATGACATCTTTGACATTGATATCATATTTTCCAAATGAAAACCCCAGTGCATGCTTTACATGTACAATATCTCCAGGCTGCATGTAAACTAGGGTGTGTGTGTGTGTGTGAAGGGGTGGGGGTTGGGGGGACCCACACGTATTAATTTATCCCGGTTGACTAGTGAAATCACACCACCAAAAACAATTTTATATCTTGGGGGGTTATTGCAGGTGAGCAGGCCTCCAAATTAACAATCACCCTACATCCCGGCGGGGTCGGTAAAAATGATTTGGGAGGCTCGTAATTGTCATTTGGGAAGATGAAAGACAAGCTTTTTTATTCCTCCGCTTCAATAAAATGTTGACATTTCAGCCACGGTGAGCCGAGGGAGCCTGTTGTTGTTGCCGAGCAGACTGTGTCAGGTTGTTATTTAGCCGTGTGTCGTGACACTTGTTGAACATCGGTGCAGCCCCCCTGCATTGTGTGCAGCCGTGTACGAGTCGGGTTGGCGCGGCTAATGGAGGTGGAATCCTAAAGATCCTGAAGGGGAATGTGGCTGCACCCGTCAGTGCAAACACACCTACAGTGAAGACAAGATCGATGAGCCTCCTGACAGGACAGCGTCCCCGACAGTAATTGATTTGAGTATGAGTCATATTAACGTTCAAGGCATCGGCTAACTGCAGCCGACACACCGGACGAGCTGTTGAAAACAAACGCTGTCTGAAGCAACAACAGTTTGGGAAGACTAATGACTCGTATGGGGATCTAATGTTAACTTTAAATAATCAATTCAATGAATGAGTAAATTATTTTGCACATCCACAGCGATGCATGTCCGTATGCGACTTAATCAATCTGACTACGTTCAGAGTGCGCTGGACCCCTGGATTACACATGAAGTTCAACTGAAGAGTTATCACCTTTCAATTTCATACGCTACCAAAAGAGCACATATATAACAATCTTAGAACGGTCAATCTATATTTTAGGACTCTTACTAGCATGTTTTGAGACTGCTTTGTGATGATGGTACTTACTGCCCCCTGGTGGCTTTTCTGTTAACTGCAGTGTTCCTAGTTTGTGTGTGTGCATTAAGCGTTTGTTGCATTCGTGACTTAGGTGGGGGAGGTAATGTTGCATCACTAGTGATGTGAGGGAAGCAGGGGGGGTCTTCCAGCTCAGTTGCTCCATCATTTCTGACTTGTCAGTGGCCACGTCCAGCAGGTTAACTTGCCGCAGTGACACTCCCTCCATATTGTCATATCGGCTCAATGCATCTGCGCCTCAAAGATGGCGACTTTTGTGCTTTTTCCTCCACTCGCACATTGTTCTGATATCGCAGGCTGATTTCCTCAGTCTTTGACCTGCAGTCCACGGGGGCACCAGTCACTAGATTCAATGTTTAAAAATAAGTAAAAGAGTCTGTATCCTCCAACTAAAACAATATCCTCTTTCCCAGCACCTCCTACGCCTCCGCTTCAACCGCCCTGTGACCCGGCCAATACAGATGATACACCACATATAATGTGCTCTCAAAATGAATTCTATCTTTCAGATAACAATTCAGACACATTTCTCCTTACATGCTCTTTGAATCATGTCGTTTCCCTCCAGCACATCATGACATGTCAAAGGAACAGTAGACGGGAAATGGATATATACTCAGTAGTCTGGATGGTGGTGACTGAAAGCAGCATAAAAAATAAGTACAACTCTTATAAAGTCAAACTTTGTGTTCCTGAGTGGCAAGGCCAATTCATAGAAAGAGGTCAAAGCCAATCAGAGACCTTCATAATAAAAGTAGCATGTCAAGACTGTAATACTTTAGCAAGGTCATGCTGGGCATCATAAAAGGAATAAATTGCCCAGATGATTGGTTATCAAGAACATGTGAAATTAGCTTTCGCTGCATAACATCTATCACAGCGTGAGCTTTCCCCTGTAATGGACGGGACAAAGGTGAAATCTAAGAGGAAAGAATTACAGAGGGACTCACTGGCCATTATATGTTCCTTTTAACGTTCTGTGTTTCTTTCACGTGTTGCAGAAAGAACGTGAGGATTTGAACAGAAACGTACACGAATAGTATACAAATCAGACAAACAACGTGAGGGATTTGGCCTTGGGTTTGCTTATTAAAAAGCACCGAACTGCCGATCTAATGAACGTTTAGAACGTAGCAGAAGGTCTGACAGATTTTGTGGGAATCACAAGCTCATCCCGCATTCTGGGCCACGCGGCCAACGACGGTTGACACAGAAGTGTGTAGTACACAGATGATAATGATGTTGTGAATATAGAGATCAAAGTCTCCTCGCTCCGGTGATTAAGCGTGCGAACAATTGCGTATACGAGGACAGCCTTATCACCTCGGACCACACAGTGGCCCCTGCATATCTGTCGCTCTCAGACGGCCAACCTGCGCCCGCCGTGTGCCGCGCTGCCAAATAAAAGCACCACAGGCGTCGCCTCTGCGGCCGGCCGGCCGGCTCAATTGACTGATGAAAGAAATAATTCAGTTTCTTAATTTAGGAGGAGGTAAAAAAAAAAAAAAGAAGTTTGTAATTCCTTATCACATCAGGACAACTAGCCGGTAATTAAATGAAGCAGAGGAAGGACAGAAGTCAGGCCAGCTCGCTTGGCTTGTTAAACTTCTATAAACTTGTTTTTTTCGTTCCTCCTATGTTGCGTCAAAAAACAGACAGTGTGTCTTTTTGTGCGGGCTTGGAA